>JAUTDX010000907.1:0-53977 GCA_030844895.1 Ambrosia x helenae
GACAAGCTACCTATATGCTAGTTGTACGTAGTGAGAGCGATGAAATAGTGCGCGCTATTCATGTTTAGCGATACACTAGAAGAAAATTTACGAAATATTTTATGTATATATTTTACAAATAAATAAATAATTACAAAATCTCTATATATGTCGCTAAATCCTATATAGCACCATCAATCGCCTTCACCATGTAGCACGCTATAGCGCTCTCTACGGCGCTGTTGACATCTATGGAATAATCCATATAGTAATTATTATTTACTAAAGTTACTAAATCAGCTCTCTGAATTGTGATGAGTTTCAGATTAGCATATTTGCATATACATATATGTACGTGTGTGTGTGTGCCGTCTACATAAAATAAAGGAATGTGTTAAGTCCCCTTTAAAACATATGGAAACTCAAAGACGCATACTCCTCGTGCTCGTAATAGAAAGAATAATAATAATCCGGTTTGCATTTGTCATTTGCTCAAAAAAGAGGTATCTTTTCATAATATATAAGTCTAGGATAACTTTAATGATCCTTTATTAACTTCCCTCACTAAATTTTAGAAAAGGAGTTATGATGTACTACACTACCACTCCCTCCCTTGGTTTTTAAAAAAGTGTGTGGCGCTCCGATTTTAACATTCATAACCATGAAAGAGGAGTTCTTATGTGAAACATTAATCACAATTTCTTTCTATGGGAGCTAGGGCTGTACACGAACCGAACAAACATGTTCATGAACAATTCGCGAACACTTATCAAACAAGATTTCTTGTTTGTGTTTGTTCATTAAGGAAATGAACATGTTCGTTAACACCTACCTAACGTAAACGAACGCAAACACACACACAAACAAATGTTCCTAAACATAAATCAATACAAACAAATGTTATAAATCCATTTTAAAATAAAATCTGCATTTACATTATTGAGCAATCACGAACATAAACTGACAAACGCAACCTCTGTTCATGCTCGATTGTTTAACTTATCGAACGAAACTCCTTATTAACATAAAGGAAATTCCGGCGGAGCGGTTCATGAACTGTTTGTTCCGTGAAACGTTCGGTTCGCTTACAGCCCTAACGGGAGCATTTGAATGTACATCTAAGGTTATCACCAGGATTTCCATGTAACAAATTGTTTACTGAATGTACCGTGACTTCAAATAGCAATAAAAAAGAGGAAAAAATCGAAGTAAGAAAACTGATTATAGAAATGAATATTAAATAAATCAAAACATAAATGAAGTAAACTGACCAGAGAGGGAAGGATGAAGAATGGAGAGTAAACATAAAAGGGAAAACAGGAGCTTCATGATCGAGAGATATTATTATTATTATGGGGAGAAATCGATCGATCGATCGATAAAATATAAACCCTAGGTTAGGTAGCCATGGACGACTGACTTCTTTTCTTCCACCACTTGTGTTATGGTTGTTGACTCAGATATACGGAGTCCATTGCTATCTGCGACCAAACGGGTTAAGGGAACGGGTCGGGTCGGGTCGGGTTCCGTGGAGGGGGCGAGTGTTTCTCCAAGGGTGAGCACAAAACTGAACGCAAAAATCAGAAAAACCGCACGGAAAAAAAAAACAAAATTAAAATTAGCGGTTCGGTTTCGGTTTTGTATTTTATAAAACCAAACCGAACCGAATAAACCCAAAAAAATCATTTTTTTAATATATCTTATACATTGATTTAGGAATTACTAGTATTAATCCCCCTACATTGCTGCGGAGGGAATAAAACTATACCAAGTAGCATCGGTAATACATTGTTGCCAACGACTAACAACACTGAAAAAACTCACAAAAAAAAGATATAAAAAATGAAGATAACAAAACTCAGTGAAATGTAGACGTAAAAACGGAGGACCATGCACGTCCGTTGCGGCATAATAATGCGCAAAAACTAGACCGAAACCGAAACCTAAAACACAGCATGACCGTTTACGAGAAAAATAAGGGTAAAAACATTGAACTACATACGCACGTTGTGGCGTGTCAACTTGTAAAATTTGTGTTGAAGCTTAAAACTAAAAATCTATTTAAGATACATGGAATAAAATTCAAATTAAAAAGTGAAGAGGTTTTAATATAAAATATGAAAACTATTAGGGTTAAAAGTAAAAAAAGTAAGAAAAACAAGTAGAGTACAATCTACATAGCATGATGTACAACCCTTTCATGCACAAAACACTTGTTAAGTATGATTGTATAAGACCATGATGCACAAACCACTTGTAAATTAATACTATATATAATTAGTTTTATTCTTGAAAATAATTAATTTTCAAAGTATATTACATAAGAAATGTATGGAAAAACATAGAATGCTCGATTAATGTATGGAAATCATTTAAAATGTTCCATTTACGTGGATAATATTAATTTAAAAGGTTAAATATATTAATATAAAATATAGGGTTAAAGATCAAATACACAGTGAAGAAAAATAGGAAGTCGTAGAAATGGTATCAAACGAACTCCAATTGAACTCATTCAAGCGCCATTGGAACCGTCTCATCGAACCCTACGATCTTAGTTTTTAGGTTTTCATTTTTTTGGAGTTTTAGCTTGTAGTTTTTAGAATTTACGTTACATCATTGTGTCTTTTATGTAGCATTGTGTCTTTTTCTTATTTTTCATCATTTTGTCTTTTTCTTCAGTATTATGTTATATTTTTCGGAATTGTGTTATATTTTGTGGTTTATTGTGTCATATTTCGTGATCTATTATGTTTTTTTATCCTTCTCAACTCTTCTCATTTTTGTTACACTGTGTAGGATAACTTGACCCTATAAATATAAACCTTGGATTATAAGTTTTATTTTAAATTTTATGAAATTATGTTTCAAAGACCGAAAAAACCGAATCGTTACTAAACCAGGAATAACCAAAATCGAAACCGAACGATTTTAAAAAACTAAAACCGAACCGGACCGTGCACACCTTTAACTTTCTCCGGGTACGTGTAAGCAGCGTGAAACAATTAATTTATAACTGTGTACGTTTAAAACAACAACAACAACAACCACAACCAAGCCCAGTAAATCCCACAAATAGCAAAGCTATTGGTAGGGTCGGGGGAGGGTGCGATGTAGGCAAACCTTACCTCTACCACTGGAGGTAGAGAGGCTGGTTCCAGAGAGACCCTCGGCTCAAAAACGTACAATCAATCATCAATCAACAAAAAAAAGGTGTACACGCACACACACTGACACACGGCTACCCATAACAATATAGAGGTGAAAAAAAGGTGTCACCGCCATCACAATACACTATTGCTGCCACCACAATACACCACTGCCGGCACAACAATACACCACTACTACCACCACGACAATACACCACTGCCACCACAATATACCATCACCTCCTTCTTAACATCTTCATTGCACCACTAGCGTCCCACCACCCACCTCCCTTGAAACACCAACACCAAAATTCCATAGTCTCCACTCTTCGGTTAGACCACCGACACCGCTCGCCGGATTTCTGTAACTCAAGGGTTTCGAACGCTCACTTATGTGAAGGTGTTGTGATGTTCTCGTAGATCGGCGATGGTGGGGCATGGGGTAAAATGCGGTGTGGAACAAGGGTGGGGTACATGGTGCAGTAGGGTTATGTGGTGTGTAGAGGTGTGGTTGTGTGGGTGTGCAGTGGTGGTGGTCTGAGGTGTGCTGGTGGTGAGTGGTGCGGTCCAACAACGGAGTTGCTACAGTAGGGGTGGTGGCGACAAGGGTTTAGATGAGGAAGAGAGAGGGATAAAGAGATGGTAGGTTTAGGTTTGTCTGGGTGTGTAATATTAATAGGTAAAGTTAATTTTTAAGTACCTTATGCATTAAATGTTGTAACTTAGGTGTAAATGACTAATATACTCTTATATTTAACAGATTATTTGGATGGTGCTTGTTCTTTGACTCAAGTAGTTAAAATTAGAAACCAGTAGGACTCAGATCGAGACAAGTTTGAGTTTTGGACTCAAGTAGTTAAAACGATCAAACCACAGGGACTCAAAAAGGACTTCACTTATGAATTTATCAACCAATGAAAGACAGGAACGAATTACCGCCTTACTCTCTTTGTGCGTAGCAGAATGTAATTAGTCTATTGCTTCTGCTGCGGGCACATGGCATTCGTAGGTTGGTGACACGTCTCGGCCCGTAATTAAGCAAACATTCACTTCCGTTGCACTATTGTACCTTATGTCGTTGGTCGTTAATGGAGATTAAGGATGATGTGACTCTGCGACGCCTGATTGGTCGAGTCGCTCTGGCACTGTACTTTTTGTCCCCTCTACATCAAGCGCGATCGTGGGGCGTTGTCCAGTACAGAGCTAGCGAGCTCTGATTGGCCGAACGTCACTGTCACTCGTACCTTTTGTCCCCTTAGTACAGATGGGATATCTGGTATTGCAGTTAGCGAACGTTGGTTGGTCAGATGTACGCCTCCTGCCTCTTCCATTGGAGAGGCATCTGGTCACATGTCCCATGGCTATGATTGGTTCGTACAAGATTGTCTTTTGATACTATTTGTTTCCCTAGGTCGTGCTGTTGCACTTGCGCAGCTCAATGTCTGCGGGAACCTTTCTGTTGTGTCCAACTAGTTGATTGTTTGTGTGCATCTATCGTCACGCGTGGAATAATTTAGGAACCTATCCCTTTAGCAACACTGTCTAAACCAAACAAAAGTTACACACCCTGGTTTTCGGATGTTACAACTGTGGTGGCACGAGTGAGGGTGACATACAAGGCGATAATAACAGTTGTAGCAGTAAAGGTGGTGGTGAAGTCGGCAACAACCAACGCGAGCGAATGGCGGAGATGCTAGCAAGTCCCAAGTTAAAAGTTTTTATTACAGAAGTGGCACATTTTCACCCGTTCTAAAATAGCCCAAATCACCCTATGTAAGTAACAAATTGTTCAATTCACTCATTTATCGAACAATAAGTCATGACGGACCACTGGTTTCAAACTCTGATGATGACATTAAACCAACAATTCCAGCATGAACGATAATAAGCTACTGTTTACTTCAAACATCCAAATGGTATCAAACATATTCCAAACGGCAAACAGACTACTGACAGTGATTAGATTTCTAACTAAGACAGCAAACCTAACGTAATATTTAGCACCACATATCAAATGACAATGAGCAGGAGATGAAAGCGGGGATGGGTTAATCACCGCCGACCTGTCTCTTCCAAGAGTCTTCCACAATCAGCTCATCAACTCCCAGTCTTCATAACTACAATATCAAGAACAATAATAAAGGTTAATAAACTGTTAGATGCATACACAGCAAACGGCTAGATGACTATTTTACCTTCCATCTGGCAAGTATCGACGAATGGTGAAAGGTATCTTTTTCTCACGAAGCTCCTTCATGGCAATCTAAGATGTCACAGAAGATAATTATTCCATCACATTTAAATTTTATTTTATTTAGGTTTCAAGTTTCAACCATTTGGTTGGTGATGATGAACAATAAATCTTGCTATTTTTGTGAATTGTTATTAATTTTGAGCTTTGGGTTTAAATTTGATGACTCTAAAATCCACTCAAGTTCCATAATTATTCCATTAAAGTCAATCGAGTTCATAATTTAAAAAAAAGAATATATAGAGCAATAGAACAATATTGAAACTTAAGCAGTTTTTTTTTATTAGAAAAAAGTTCTCTATTGGAACAATATTGAAACTTGATTACTAGTTCATGATATTATCCCTTTTTATTCTATTCATGGAACGTTTTAAATTTCTTCATTTTCTATCTACTTTATACGTTATGTATTAGGCGTGCCCTTTTGTGCCTTACAACTTTGACTATCTAGAGCTAGAATATCAACACATGGCAGCTTAAGCATATTTCATGTGTATTGTTTAGAAACTCACCTCAAGTGGGTCGGTCTCGCCCTCCAATTCAACCATAACAGGAGCATTCATGCTATTCAAACAAAAACAACACTCAGGTGAGTTTGTAGATTAATAACATCAGTACATCACAACCGAATCAAACACACTATCACACACATAACGTTTCAAAATCAAACAAAAGAGAGAGAAAGGTGAAACAAAAGACCCACCTGATCTGTAGAGCGCGTGTGCCCAAGATTCTAGCCCGTTCATACTTAGTCATATATTTTGATGTTTTCGAGGTCGTTCGCCTTGTTCTTGCTCTTCCTTCTCTTCATCGTCACCTAGAAGAGGATCTGGTGCATCATCATCTTTATTCTCGCCGTCAACATCCTCCTCTGCTCCTTCCTGAAATTTATTCAAGCAAATTCTATTGAATATGTTGTTAATATTATAAAGCATTAGAACTGTGCTAAAGTAATCGTTCTTACATCAGCCTCGGGTTCCATTGGCTCATCATCATACCTACAAAAACATTAACGACTTGTATTTTTAAATCTTGATAGAATATAGATAATTAACAAAACTAAGAAAATGTTTTCAAACAATCAAAACTAACAATGCAGAAAACCACAAGACACATTACACCAGCAGTGGATTTCAATTTTCAGTTTCATTATCCACGTTTAATGGGCTTATGCCTGCTCTTTCCTGAATCTTGAGGTCTTGGTTTTAAAAGATGTGTCTGGAAACACATCATGGGCTTGAAAAAAAAAATTGGTGTAAGCCACCACTAGGCGTCCCCCCCCCCCCCCCCCCCCCAACCAACCAATCCCATGGCCAACATGATCGGGTGGTTCCGAGGTTTGAACAGTGGACCTCCACAACATATTCCCACCTCCTTACCGCAGGAGCACTATCGTGATTCGTGAGGCCTCGTGTACTTTTGGGTACAAATTGGTCTAAATTAGGTATGAAGGAAACTGACATGTAAAAAACAACCAAAGGGATGAAGAAACCATGAAAGGTGTACTTGATAAAAAAATTAATATGTAGAACCAATAAGAGAGAGAACTTTTGGTTGTATATTCTCGCATGTGTAATACACGCGCCTCGGTTTTAGAACCAAAACGCCTCAGAGAGGCTCACACTTTTTTTAAGCCAAGCTCGAGGTATAACATCTTAACATTCTTACTCCATGGATACACAAACCAGAATTCAGTACTTTGAAGATCTCTTTATATCTTCCTGGCACAACGAAGATCAATACTACAAGTCTAAAACAACCGTAACTAGTAAATCCCACAAACAGCAAAGCTGGTGGTAGGTTCATAGTTGTCAATAAAGAATAGTGGACAATAGAAACAAGCTATCTACACACCACAGAGTGATAGTGATAAAAATAGTGGGCGCTATTTCATGTCTAGCAATGAAAAAAAAATAGAAATATTTTATATGTATAATTTACCAAAAAATAAGAAAATTACAAAAAACTCGTTATCTCCCACTATTTGTTGCTACAACTCATGTAACGACACATGAGCGATATGCTATGCTATGCTATGCTACGCCATTGACAACTATGTGTAGGGTCAAAAATGGCCCATGCAGGTCCCGGACCTGCGACCTTGGCGTTATTAGCACAACGGAGATCAATCTGAGTCCTAAACTTATCACTGATTTTGCACAACGCATTAGCCCTATACATACAGTAAGTAAATACCGCCGCATAGTTTGAGAACCATAGTTTCAACTTGTGGTTTTGTGTATATCATAAATAACTCAATCTAACACTTACAAACAACCTAACCATACACAAAACAAAGGACAGAAAGAGAATAACCACTAATTATTAACAAAAACAAACAAAACCCTAGGTTCTTAAGAATCACGTAAATTACACTAAAAACAAACAGCCAACCACCATAAACTACCAATAACAACAAATTCACCATAGACGTAGGGAAAACCGAAGCAAATTTAAAGGATCTTAACACGAATCAAACGGAAAAGGCTAATAAAGTGTTGAGAAAAAGATAAATAAAAGCGTGTATAATGATAATAATAATAATAACTGTACCCTCCGTCCATCTCATACTCTTCATCCGCCATTGTTATTCTTAAAAGTTGAAGATGAACGTGGAGAGGAAGAAGATGATGATATTATGGTGTTTCTTTTCACACCTGTAGCTGTGTTTTTGTGTTTGTGTTTTTGTGTGCTAAAACTAAAACCCTTTGATGTTTGTTGAGGCTATATTTTATAGGGCTGGAAGCTTCTAGGTGGGTTTATTGGGTATTATAGTCCTTGTATTACTGGCATTGCTACATAAACGGTCCTTTGAGTAATACTTTAGCTTAGATATATGTAGGGGTGTAAATGACACGTAGCGGCTCGGGATCGGCTCGGTAAAAAGCTCGAACGAGCCGAGCCTTAACGAGCCCGAGCCCGAGCCTGAAATATGGCTCGTTTAGTTATCGAGCCCTAGATACAAAGCTCGATTGGGCTCGCGAGCCTTAATGAGCTAGAGCCCGAGCCTAAGTTATAGCCTTAACGATTGGGCTCGCGAGCCTAAGTTATAGCCGAGCTTTTGAGCTTGTTTGAGATTCTCAAATCACCTCGAGCCGAGCCGAGCTCGAGCTTTGGATTTTGCTAGCGAGCCGAGCTCGAGCTCAAGATTGTAGGCTCGAACCGAGCCGAGCTCGAGCTTCACAAAACCTTAGCGAGCCCGAGCCGAGCCCAGTCAGGCTCGGGCTCGGCTCGTTTACACCCCTAGATATATGCAAAAACGTGAATTATTCTTCTCATCACTTCTTATAGTTTTTAAAAAATTCTGTCATTTTAACAAAACATAATCAAATTGCTCGGTTTTTGGTTTACTTTTTTAATTAGTGGCTCAGTTTCCAGTTATGATTTGGTTTGCCCACCCCTACGGCGCCACAAATCTACCAATATCAGTTGGCCATTGACTAACACTGTTGATGTCTAACATAGGTTTATCTAAAATCTAAATCTGAGTTAAACGTATACTTTTTTAATGGAAGGATTTTTGTTAGATGAAATAACTTTTTAACAAAGAATCATTTAATTCAATACTCATTTATTGTCAGGAACCAACCAATCCCTTAAATGGTTGTTTCCTTACATAGATTTTTAAAATGCTAATTATTAATTTTGATACTAATAGGGAACGAAAATTCAGTAGAATCACCAACTACTTTTTGTATTAAAAATTTAAAACGAGGTGGTTCAAAAGCCTTAGGCTGATGAGTGTGGTGTGGGGAGGATGAGCCTCCACATAGGTAAAAGTGTCAGTGGGGGGGGGGGGGGGGGAGGGTCATCTAATTTCGGCTGAGTCTATGGTGTGTTGTGCAATGTGAAGATCAGGCTTCCCATTGGTCCCCATATTAAAAAAAAAAAATTCATTAAACGGCCCTATAACACCGCGACCGTTTCCTCATTAGTATTCTTATACATATAGGTTGAGTTCTTCGGAATTCCCAAGCCTTTTGTGACGAACTTGTTGGATTTACCACTTAGCAAAACTATGAGTATATTTAACCCCCTTTTACTGTTTTACTCTTTTAGGGTGACTCATGTACCATTATCATTGAACTTATATATATATTCTTTATAACGTAATGTGCTTCATGAGATGCTTGTGTGAATTATATGAACGCTTGTCAAAATCATTAACCATTATGGCCTGGTATTTCAATGAATAGTACTATGGTATATATCCCTTGTAACTTACGTGAACGAGTTAAGTCTTTGGTCATTGTTATGTGATTCATTATACTAAAAATGGTTTTCATGTGTTAGTCTCATTATATTAGGGTTGGTTTTGACCCTTTTACATAATGCATATATCATAGCACATAAATTGCGGAACTCTTTTTCTATAATATGTATTCAAACAGGGTATGCTCACCAATACATTATATGTGTTGACAAAATTATTTTGTACATGTTTCAGGTTATTTTGAGACGCTTCTTTTAAGCTTTTGGACTTATATTTAGGCTTGTCTTTATTGTATTTCAATTAGACTTGACACTTTAGAATTATTGTATCTTGGTATTTCATTTCAATGCAATAAACTACTTACTCAATATATCAAAATTTACACATTTAGTCCATGAGCTATTGAACAATCGTCACTACGTGACACCTCGATGTTTCTGCCATCGGTTGGGATGTTACAGGTCCGTCCCCAACGTCCAAAGTAAAATGTTTGAGACGAAAGATGGTCCAGGGGGCGGTGTGGGGCGTCCAGGACGAGCCAAAACGGCCCGGGAACGAGTCCCACACCTGGTAGCCTTATGCCTACATATCCTATAAGGTCTCCCATTTCCCATACAATTTTGGTGACTTTCATATACATGATGTCTTATTTATTTATGTATCACGTCAGTCATTGAATTTTCAAATTTGGTATCCAATCAACATCAAAGAATATCACACTATTCTTATTCCTGGTGTGTTATTTATGTATCTTGTTACAAATGGATGGAACATTAGGTTTTGGTTGCGAAGAAAGAACCAAAACTAAGAAGAGAGGCATTTAATCAATACAATTGGCATATTAGGAACATGAGTGTGGAGACATCCGGTTAAGTGTTGTACTCTACAACCATAAGGTTCAGAGTTCAAATATGCAAGATGCAGGCTGTGAATTGTGATGCATTTATCCTTGAAAATCTAAGAATTAAAAAAATGAGGGTAAAGTGATGCATTTATCCTTGAAAATCTAAGAATTAAAAAAATGAGGGTAAAGTCAATCTAGCTTTAAATAGGGGTGTACTCTAACATATAAGGCGTTAAAGCACACGACGCCCTCTTTGTGTTAAGGGGCGTTAAAAAAGTTATTTGTTAACATGTTAACCGAATGTTAAAAGTCTGCATTAATTATTTTTCTTTTTTTAAACAAAAAACCAATTACAAAAAAACCAATAAAAATATTGGTTAGGTAAAGTTAATATGATTAAACAATTTCTTTAGAGAAAAATGGATGATGTGTCATGTGAGGTAAGATAAACCTAACTTATTACAAGTACTACCCATGTAATTACTCTAGAAGTTATGTTGGAACTCTATGCCAATATTCCCAAACAATATCATAAACTTGATCGGTGTCATTCGTTCCTTACGAACTACACCTAGTACCAAAGTGTTTTACAACAATACTTTGTTGGTATTCTCACTTTTAGTAGTATGGTTCTAAATTTTATTAGGCTATGTATTCTTTTTCAAACGGCGAATCATATATATATAAACCTGATTGACTTGTAAGCCGCAAAGAGTTACAACAGAAAACAATCAGATGCAAATATACCAAGATACATAGGCTAACAACCAAATCAAATCAAATCAACTAATTAGAAATCAAAATAACTCCATTGAGAGCATCATTGATATAAATCTATTCTTCACCCATAAGTACCCAAGAAACTAAATTTTAATTTATTAGGCTATGTGATCCTATATTTGAAAACCAACAAGCTAACTATAGTTGATAGAAATGAACCTCTTTAAGACGTTTACTTAGTAGACCTTACATACTAAAAAAGACTTGTTCGGCTGTTGAATAACGTCCGAGCTTAACACAACACTGTCAAGTTTGGGCCAGCTCGTTTCTCGTAAAAGGACCAGTGTACAATATACAAAATCTGCTTGAATTCTCTCTAGGCCATACAAACAATGGCAACTCAAAGCTACAAAAAGGAACGACCAAAATAAATTGTTGCTTTTGCTAATCAGAAGTCTTTGTAAAATGATCGTAGTGATAACGCTTTCCAGAATCGAGCACCTTCTTGATAAATGCAATGACTCTATGGACTGAAGTCTAATTCTGCTCGCTTCAATGTGGACGTTACTCTGGCGAAAAACTCGGGTTCATTTTCTTTTATATCTTCAAGTGAGCTAGACTCATGTTCATCAGCCTATATTTTGATTTCAATGAGAATTTAAAAAAAAAATAGAAAAAAGTTGACAAACGTTGAATGTGAAAAGATTCACATCATGCAGTTCGTAAAATAGAGATTTCATGTAGTTTTGATGTAATCATAGCCCTACATGCCATAAACTTTGTAACCCGAAAACATTTTTATGTCCAATTAATTTCATATGTAACTATGTGTTACGTACAAATCCAAAAGTATATAATTACATTAATAATCTAAATATTTGAATAAAGTCATTAACAAGTCTGTATGCACGAAAAAGTACACATCAGCGTCCAACCCATTTCATCCATTTCATTTGAGTTGTTAAACCTGCCCAACCCATTTGACCCGTTTCATTTGGGTTGTTAAACCTGCCCAACCTATTTGACCCGTTTCACTTTTAGCTATTTATTTATTTGAACCATTTAACTGTCCAACCATTTGACTTGTTTCATTTTTAGCTAAACTTTTATTTGACCTATTTGGGATAATAGGTAGCCCGATAAGTGGATTGAAATAATCACCTCTAAAGTATACATTGACATGTAATATAGTGAAGAATGATAAATACCTCTGTGAACTTTAGAAGAATTAGATTCCATGCAGATGCCGGCTTTGATCTATCCCATCTGCCAGGAGAAGTACAGCATTACAAGCAAAACAAACCAACAATGTGGAGAATCTTCAAGGTTTAGGAAGACCATGTATCTTATGAACCCAAATTAAAATGAGCAAGCAGGCAAAAGAGTTTGCGGAATTGTATATTAGATATTCTAGAAGATTAATGGATATGGAGTGGCGATCAGTGTTATGCATGAAAAGTGGCGATGGGGGTATTCAAAATAGAAAATTTTTGCAAGTTTCATGAGATAAAGGAGTGCCTAACTATGTATCTATCATTTTTATTCTTTTAACTATCTCCTCTTTGGGAAAGGTAATTGATTCATAAGGTTAATGACCTTACATCGTGTCCCCTTATCAAGTTTGTTAATTTTAAATCTCTCTTTCATAAATTAGTTCTTTCATGCGCCAATATAAACACCAGTGTCTTTTTATTGTTTACCAGTTGTCAAACCGAAATTTTCCAGGCTTCCTTTTGAAAACCATTATGATATACATACCTCACGAGCATCAACTCATTAACAGAACGCCACATTCCACGCCCGACTTCTTTTGTAGTTTGGTCTCTTGCGCTTCGACAATGCCACAATTCTTTAGCAACATACATCACTTCTTCAATATCTACCTTAAAGGTCGGAAAAGGAAAGCATAATGACAAAAACCAAATAAGAAAATACATCAGTTGTCATAAGACCCATATACATCTAAATATCAAGACATAATATATTGATGCAGTTTTGGAAGCAATCAGATGGCTCAAGAACAAATAGTTAATCAAAGACGATAAACGAACCAAAAGTTCTTTATATTCAATAATCAACAAAAAAACTCAATAGAACAAAACACAAACCCAATACTTGTAGGAGTTCTAAAACATAGAGATAATAACTAACAGAAAAACATTAAATAAAATAACCTACATAAAAGATAATTGTAGTTAAACTTAAAGATAGTTATTATTTCGAATAAGGAGATTCAGATAATCCTGCATCATATATACTATGTGCTCTCTAATAAGGTGTGTACATTTCTATGGGGTTGGGCAACAGGTCAAAAACAGTTTCCTGCCCAAATAAGCATTTTAAACGTGGCAATATGGATGGTTGAAATGGGTGATTTTTAGGAGAAGTTTGTAAGAGCCTAGAAGGGGTGAAGATGTTTTTATTTTCTTGACCAGTTTTGATATAATCTTTGTTTGTTAACAAGACATTATTTATGAGAAAATGGTAAGACGGTGGACGTCAAGTAAGAGTTTATGGTAGATAAATATCACAGATAAATATAAGGATTTATAGTGGTTCGGGTGGATGTTCACTAAAATGCCTAATGGAAAAAAGAGTTGTCATAAGTTTATGAATTATGATAGGACCTGGCTCTAATATTGAGATAAAAAGGAACAAAAAATAGCGAATAACGAGCAACAAAAGGTTGACCGGCTATCAAGAGATCAGTCTCTCCCAATGATACGAAATCACTTCAGCAAAATCAAGCAGAATATTATTACAGTATTCATCTTAAATGCTAAATATATCCTAGACCTACCATAATATTAATGCTCAGGTAACAGGCTATTAATAAAAGGTAAGTAACTAATACTAACATAAAATTTAGACTTATAAAACTTAACTTTACTGATAAGAAAACTTTACAATTATTTGATTGGTATCAGTTTACCCGTAAAAACCAGTCAGATGTCGAACCATATAAAGGAAAAACAAAAACACAGGTTCTAAAAATGACACATTTAAAGGTTTGAGGTTATTGATCATAATATTTGAAAAACTCATTTTCACATAAGATCAGGAAAAAGATGATTGAATAGGAAATACTGTTGAAGCCAAGTACCTGAACATCAGTGGACGTGCCATACATAATCTCCTCATGCTCAACAAGGCGTTGATGTAGGACACGGTAATGATCCATATCAAAGTTCACAATAGGCTCCATATGTACTTGAAAATCTGCCAGCTGTGTCACAACGTATGATGCCATGATTTGTCCAAATATAGCAGGTATGGTTCCCAGAACAGGAATTATGCGAACTCTAAAACCAGGCACTACCTGACATCATGTTTTGGAATTTTAATGTCATAAATCAAATTCCCATAGCAACTAGCAAGCAATGCAAGTATGATATACTCAACCAACAAACCAAATATTTCAACATCTAGCACTCGATAAAACCCCATCCAAATGAAAATCTCATAAATTTTACAAGTATTTGATACAGGTAGAAGCGGCAAAATGGGTGGCTCAGTTGTATAACAGTAACGAGTCGAAACAGGTGACATTTTGCATGGTTGAAACGGCAGGTTGAGTTGACCTAAAACACTTCTTTTTCTAGTTTTTCATATATAATTAGTGACAGATATGATTACAAAAGCTAATAGTAGTCAAAAGCGCAGAAGGGCCCGTGCCTAGGCGCCTCAAACACACTCAAGACGTGCTGCATCATCTAGCACAAGTGACCAAAAACTAGACTAAACCAGTGATAACAACTTTCCAACGGTCTGAACCAGCGAAACCAGCCAAAAACAAGTCTATAACGCCAGCCTGGAATGAACCAAATCAGGGCTGAAGTGAACTGAACCAATCTGAACGGCCCTGAAGCAGCCTTATGGTTCCTTATCTTAATTTGACTCCCCTTTATAGCCAACTTTGAACTTCCTCACCAAATTTCTTTACAGGAAGCAATGTGGGATGGGAACCACATTAAAAAAAGAACAAATTTTTTTGGTCTTCGATTTAACAGAAAACTACTAATTTTCTATACCTATAATCGTAACTATAACGGTCCTAAGGTAGCGAAATTCCTTGTCGGGTAAGTTCCGACCCGCACGAAAGGCGTAACGATCTGGGCACTGTCTCGGAGAGAGGCTCGGTGAAATAGACATGTCTGTGAAGATGCGGACTACCTGCACCTGGACAGAAAGACCCTATGAAGCTGGGCGTAACGATTGTAGATGTCTCTTCACAATAATTGTAATGGAGAAAATACCAATTCAATTTGAATGGATTCAAAATGATGTTACTGCATGAATAGGGATTATAAATTTTACCATTTTCATCCGGTAAATAATATTTAAGTATTTGAAAAATCTGTTTGAAATTGTCAAGTTGCAAATAGTCAAGGTTGTAGAAGGCGCTAGGCGCTAGGCAGGCGGTGAGGTCTAGCCTAGGGACTAGTCGGGACTAGGCGGAATTAGGCGTTTTGGTATTTTTATACGTATTATATATATACACACACAAATTTAGGTGTTTTTTGTAAATATGTTAAGATATATAAACATAATACTTAGATATACACACATAATGTAGTAAATTTTATAATTTTTATGTGTAAATTTTTAAGTTTGGGGACTAAATGTAAAGTAATAAAGATGGAGGGGGTTCATTGTTAAAATACCCAAACTTTAAAAAACCCTAACTCTCACATCTTTATCAGACGCCACCACACAAACAAAAGCCCTTCACTTCTTTCTTCCCCCTTCACTTCTTTAACAAAAACCCTAGCCCAAATTAGCCTTATATAATCGATTATGGGGTTCGATTATGCATAATGAAGACAGGAGCAGGTCTGGTTTACGTTTGAATCATGGTAAGAACTTGTTTCACTTTTGATTTGGTCGAATTTTGACCCATATTAGGGTTCCGACTAGTCCCGATTTTGGTCGGATTAGACCGCCTAGGACCTGCCTAATGCCCCAAACGCCTAAATCTCCGACTAGGGGCTTTTTCCGATATGTGTGGCCGACTAGGGACTAGGCGGCGCCTAGGCGACCGCCTAGCCCGCCTTTTACAACCTTGCAAATAGTTAGTTACCAAGATCTTATTATGGGTTATTAAATGGGAAAAGAAATCAAAATTATAAATTGGAAAGCCTGTTCCTTTCCTGCACTTTCTTGTCTAGTGGGTGCGCTTTTTTGCACCTTGACAATAGGCGAAAATGTGTCATGCAAGGCCTTTTGCACCTGCCTCATACACACACAAGGCGAGCTGCATGATCAGGCGCACGTGCCACGTGAGGTGAGTGCCTTGGTCAATCCAAGCACAAAAGTCAAAACTCAGCCTGAACCAGTCAAAACCAATTTCAAACGGTCGAAACCAGCTTAAACCGGCCCAAACCAGCCCAAAAGCAGCCTAAACTCTAAAATGGCCAAGAACATGTCTGGCACGGACTATCTGGGCTGGATGAGTCTGAACAGGCCTGCACCAGTCTCAACCAAGCTTATGGTTCCTTCTCTTGACTTGACTCTCCTTTATAGTGCCATCTCCTTGCTGAAGTTCCTCACATGAAGCAATGTGGGATGAAAAACCACATTGAAAAAAAAAACGATTTTTTGTTTTATTTTATTGACTGATATAACTAGAAAACTACAATGATATTTTTATTACATTTTGTAGAATGATATCAGATTATTAACTTTTTATGCCTATTATATATTTTTTATTTACAATTATTGCTCTTTTCTTGTCTCAGATTCTCAGGTGTGCGCTTTTATTGCACCTTCAACTACCTAAAGGCTAGAGTATTTCAATCAATAACAATCTTAATTTTGTTGAATCATACAGTTTAGGAGGTTTTACATGCTAGAAAAACCTTTTAGGCAGCTTGACTTGCTAAATTTGTTTCTTTTTAAAGCTAATATTTTTATTTTATCATTTGACCACTAAAAGATTATTCATAAGCCAAAAAGACCAATTCAATAGTAAATGAATCGCAACTGCCACCTCTAAATACAAGAAATAGATAGTAGTCATTCTCACTTGATAATCTGAAGGATTCTCTTCATCTCCATTAGGTCCCTTAAAGGGTAGCAGTTTTGCCTTTGGTTTCTCCAAAGAGAAAACTACAGGAATGCCACCTTCAATACCATGATCTCTCCTTAAACGTTGTCTAACCTGCAAAATTCACTTTTATAAGAAACCCATATTGATTGACATCAGGATCAGAGGTTAATATGAGAATAGATGTTGTTTGCCAATTTGGCATATCAGAGGTGGCAAAGGGCAGGATGGGAAACAGGTATTTTGGAATGGTTCGAAACAGTTGGCCGACACGCAAACACTTTTTTTTTTCTTTTATTGAATGTTACATATAATTTAAATTTCAAGTATGATTATAAAACTCCGTTTTCACAATTGATAATCTACTTTTTGAAATAAAACGACTTAGGAGGTTTTATGCATTTTTGTAATTCATTTTTTGGGTGACTTTTATCTGTATGACCTGTTCAACGTGTTTACACTTTAACTAGCGTATTCAATTTACCCCTTTACCCATAACCCCATTAAAGGCAAAGTATAATCAAAATCAACCTGTTTACTCAGTAAGCATAAAACGTGGAATATAGTAGACACAAGCATTACCGATCTAGATAGTGGGTCATTAGTGGATTCTCTCAAATCAGCTACACGTATTCTTGTGGGATCAGCTCTTGCACCAGCTCCTGTAGCAGATAAAACTTTTAAACCCCTACGTACACATGCAGCAAGAAGAGCCACCTATCATACAAGATTAAACAAAAATATTATTACTGAAAAATCATTAATCTAAAGAAAGAATACATGCAGTTGTTTGGATCTGGAAGTTGGAAGCAAAACATAAAGGAGGGAAAGGTACCTTTGTATCAATGTTATCAATACAATCCAAGACAAAATCAGGATCACCTGAGAGAATTTCTTCTTCTGACGAATCGTCATATAACAGAACCTTTGCATCTATGTGGCACTCTGGATAAATTGACGAGAAGTGCTTCTTAAGGCATAATGCTTTTGGGGTGCCAACATCTGTTCTTGTAGCAACCGCATGTCGATTTAAAGATGACAATGAAACCTGACCATGTAACAAGAAAATTAAGTGATTATTTGGTGAATAGCATACAATAAATGAGATGTGTTTATGCTTTGTACAAGATCCGGATTCTAAATGTTGAAAGATTTAAACTACCACCAGACTTGCCCCTGTTCGTATATGTGGAAAAAGCATGTGATCCCAATACAAACACACCCCTAAATGAAAAGGAAAAAAATGATAAGTTTTCTAGTAAAACTGATGGTATCGGTTATCTTTCAATTCGTGATAAAGCTGGCTATATAATTAAGTAAATGAAAGAAAGAATTTATGATTTAAACACCTAAAGAGGTCAAATAGGTCTATTTACATGTAGACATCTATTGGTTGGTCTCAATGGAACATCTAATTTCTGGCATGAGAGACCACTATTCCTAATATCTAATAGATTAAATACCTGGTCAAAGTCGACAAGGAGGAGCCTCCCAACTCCTGATCTCAAAAGCATTGATGCAGCATGACTCCCGACCCCTCCAAGGCCAATGACTACAACATAGGATGTTGTCACTTTTTGTTGGGCATCAAAACCAAAGAACTGAATATTCCTGACGTCAGAAAGAACATCAAGCATACAAAAATTACAAAGGTAGTGAACCATTAAGGACAACCAAGAATACAAAAATTAACAATCGTATTTACTGCTCCTTAAATCCTCTCAAAGTTCTTAGTCAAACCTAGATGATCAATAGTAAAGACAATAGTACCTGGTGAGCTGTTCAGAGACTATATCGTCTTTTAAAAGGTCAGCAGGATCAACATCATAATTTTTTTCTATTTGAGAACTACTGTCTTCTGCAGCTGGAGCATATAAAACCGCTTTACCTATGAAATAATTAGAAGACTATCAGAGCACAGCAACAGCAACTAACGCTGGTAAGAGTCCATATATTATATACACTTACGAAATTTGAGATATCAATTAAATAAATAAGATGACAAACAAATTGATACATTGTGATCTTTCACCCTATAGCTGTTACATGTGGTTAGAAAAAGAGAAAACTATCCAGATAAGAAGAAAGATTGACTCAATCAAAACCTAGCTACCCTTCTCATTTCATACTAGCGTTTAAGTACCAACTATGAGAAATCCACCAATCCGGGTTGGATCAGATTTCTTACATTTTCATCCATTTTATATACTTTATTTGAAAAAAAAAGGACATCCGGGGATGCCCTCAGCGTCGAGGAACATGTACTAGGGTGTATGTGCGACTCGTTCAGATCATGAACTAGAACAAAGGAAAGAGAACAATGTTCGAATATCAATGATCAAATAGGATAGAACGGAAAAACGATTAGAAAAGAGAAAATTATCCAGATAAGAAGAAAGATTGACTCAATCAAAACCTAGCTACCCTTCTCATTTCATACTAGCGTTTAAGTACTACTATACTGACTTAACCACTTAACTGTCAAGTTGTTAAGTATTTACAAAACAAGCCTTTAACTCCTATTAACTTAAAATAAAAGAACCTGAACTGAAATTCAAACCATTATCCCAATAAACTGCAGCCCCTGTTTGTGCTTCCTGTAATTGCAGTCCTTATTAGAGTTTCATATATTACCCAACTCCTTACACCATAGGGGTCTGCAACACAATTCTCTCCATCTTCCACCTCCATAATAAACAACTTCTTGTTTTTACATTTATGACCTGGAGTGGAGCGTTCCGCACACCATAGGCATTCATCTTTTGCTTTCTTTTCGTCGATTTATTTGCTAGACAATCTGACAGAATTATTGTTTCTTTGACCATCTGAATCTGATATAGGTGCTGGAAGTTTATTTGTATTCATGGGTGGACTGAGTATTGATGTGGGTGTGTTAAATTTATAGTCTAATGATTGTGTATTTGTGTATTAGCATTTCTAGGCCCATATTGATTATGCCATCATCACCATCATACACAGTTAATCCCACCAATAGCAAAAGCTAAGGTAGGGTCTGATGAGGGTAAGATGTAGACAGCCTTACCTCTACCCCTTAGGAATAGAGAGGCTGCTTCCAGTGAGACCCCTGGCTCAATAGTGGTTTTGTATCAAGCCTTAGACATAAGGCACGTAACACTTAGCAATCGGGACAAACCTGGTTGAAGCATGTACCCCCTTGTCTTTTGGCTATCAACGACACCACCTAATGCATGATTAACTGTCCATCATTTTTAACGTTATTTTCACGAAATTAGTAAAATAACGTTAAAGTTAGTGCAACTTTACTTTTGGCCCCCGTGGGCCACACATATACACATTATATGCGCAAAGCCGTAAGCGGGGCTGATCCCATATTGATTATGTGAATGAGCTAAAGTTGAGTTGGCCACATCTTGCATTCTAGCCAAAGGAATATGTGTCATTTAGAATCTTTATGTCAGGTTTTATTCCTCTGAGAAAAATGCTTACAGCAAATTCCTCGCAACTGGTGACCTTTCTCAGCAGGGTGTCTAAAGACTGGCGTAATCTTTGAGTGTGCCTGTTTGGAACAATATGGTTATCTCCCCCATTGCATCTTCCAGCATGGAATCAGCAAACCTGCAAGTGATGGATCACGCATAGTCACTCCAAGAAGGTTCCGCGATCATCGTCCCCGCTAGTCTTCATATAGGCTTGGTGCCATTGCAAAGCCTGGCCTTCAAGGTGATTTGCTACATAACACAATTTAAAATGTCCAGGCATCTCATCAATCAAGAAAAAAAAAACTCCACTTTATATAACCATCCACTTCATCACCGTTAAACTTTGAAAACTCCAATTTGCATAATCTGTTATATTCCTTTGCAACTTGTGCGTCGAATGGTTTAAATTGTTCCCTTGTGTTGAGTTGTGCTGATTTGAATGTTTACTGCTGTTCAAAACAATTAAATTTCAAACCACCTCCTCCAGTGTAGAACAAATGTCAGCACTTCGTTTGTAGCTCAAATTTCTACAAATGACCTTTCCCAATGATCCGCTGATGTTTCTAATCTCAGTAGAGCCTTCTCATGTTTTTAGAGTGACATTTCGATTTCCTGATTTCTTGTGAGTTGCAGCCGCGGTAATCAAAATTCTCTGATGGTCGTTAAGCTCTGATACCGTTGTTACTATAGTTTAGAAATAGCGAAATATTCAGAGTAGAAGAAGGATGGACTCAATCAAACTTTTCCAATGAAGATTGCTAAGCTCTGATACCGTTGTTACGAGTGGTTTAAAAAGAGAGACTTATTCAGAGTAGAAGAAGGGTGGACTCAATCAAAAATTCAAAACAAAGCTACCCTACCCTTCTCGTCTCGTCTCATCTCATCTCATCTCACCTCATCTCATACTAAGCAACTTAACCACTTAACTGTAAAGTTGGTTAACAATTTACAAAACAAACCTTCAACCCTATTACATATCTACCAGCAGCTACTAAAGTTTAATTGACACGTAACAATAACAGACCTCATTCTTACTTGAAACGTATACGTAAGTTGTTAAATGCATCATTACTAAGGATAGTTGTCCGTGTCTAGGTAAGACTTATATAACATCAATCATACGACAACAACAAAAGCCTGAATTGCATCTAAGCAGAAAAACTAAGCCTAAAATAACTGTCATTCACTCAATCTTCAAATAACCTAACATTCTACAAAACTTAGTTCTCACAATATCAATATATAAAACTAACATTATAATCAATTTACAACAATCTAAAAACAGAAACAAGCTTAAAATAAGTTAAAAATCAACAGAATTTAAAAAGCTTACCATTAGATTTGGCGTCGTTACTACTGCTGTTAAAAGCAGCTTCTCTGAAAGAAAAAGAAAGAGTAAAATTAAAAGCAAGCAGAGTGTAAAGAAAATATGTTAAAATAATAAATAAGTTATGGAAAAAGCAAACCTAATAGGAGGAGTAAGAAGCCTTAGAAGAGCTGCGGTGGCGCCGGAGCCTAACAGAGCACCGGCACCGATCAACGCCAGAGACATGGTTTTGTCGTTCATCTTAAGCCAGCCTTTTGGTTGATGTTTGAATTATGCCGGGGAAACTCTGTGTGTGTGTGTGACTCGCTCAGGGTTTTGGGTTAATAATATGTTGGGTTGGGAGACCAAAATGCACACATGCTTCTTTTTTTCCTTTCTTAACCGCAATTCATGAGACCTCGAACTCGTGACCTCCCCAATGTAGGGATGAGCTTGGGACGGTTTCGATACCGAACTGATACTGATTCTGACAATACCGATACTGAAAAGTCTAAAAAACCAATACCGATACCGAACACATACGGTACGGTACCAGTATGGTATCGTATTTTACCTTAAAATACCGATACCGATAATACCAAAACCGAAAACCCATAAATATGGGTACCGATCTCGAAGCCCCTCGGTTCGGTATCGGTTCGGTATCGGTTCGGTACGGTATCGGGACGAGACGGGATCAGTATTCGGCCTTGTATGCTCATCCCTACCCCAATATAGACAAAAGTTGTATCAAGTTAAAACTACAATGTATATCTGTAGCATTCCTATGATTCTTTTATAGTTTTGGGGAAAATTTATGATAGATGAGTTACAGTTTTATTTACTTTAATAGTGGATAAACAAAAAAGGTCGTGTGTTATGGAGCGACGTTTCTAGTGAGTTGGTCTACTATGGACGTGACTGGGCGTGGATTAATGGAATACCATCCCAAGCGTGTTAATGGTTGTCGTGATGGGAGAGGTGTTGTTGGGCTAACGAGTGTAAGGAAGGAAGATTGGTGTGGGTTGTGGTTCACATGCTTACTTTTTTTAAAATTCATTTTAACAAGGAAATACGGGACAAAAGTGCCTCGGGTCAACTTGAAACTACACGATTTGAAGTTAGTATTTATGTCTTTATTTGTTATACAAGTATATTTTCTTACATTCTAAAATACTAATTGTTTTTTAAAAATTTTAGGGAACAATATAATGGTGCTACTTTAGGGGAAGGACATGTCAAAGATATGTGTTAGGATCTGAGTTTGATTGTTATGATGTTTGAATAATGAAACAGTTAAGTGAAGATAGACTAAAGATGGAAAGTACAACGGAATTAAACTTTAAATCATATCAAACAGAATAATTGTTTTCACCAAGTACTTTTATTAAATCATCACAGATTAACTTTCAGCACAAGTATTACAATCTCTCACTCAGCCTGATCACACAAAGTTTGTTTGTACAGAGAATGTTTGGTGATGAGTGATAAATAAACAGTACATGAACTGTTCTATTTATAGACGAACCAAACATCTGATGGCCTAAACTGATGTCACCTAAGATAGTGACATCTAACAACCTTTAACAACCATAACATCTGCCCTATTACAAACACTAACAGTGTTACATTAATATTTCTATTAAATAACATTTGTTGAAAAAACTTTGTTGCTTCCTCATCTGTTCAAGCCTAAGTACTGTTGGGCTTTAACAGACCTTGTATTTTCTCACCCGACATTTTTCAGTATTAGCAGTTGTTTCTTCATCGGACCTTATACCTTTTTTCTCTTAGTTTTTAAAGTTCTATGTAGGTCTTTACTAATCTCATCTCAGACCATCTTGCAAACAAATTTCATTTGACCATAATCAACAGCTACCAACCCTTGTCTCATCCTCTTGAATTTCAAAGCTTTGTTTGGATATTTCTTTCCTTTCTTGAGAGTAGAATTGGGATGTGGGTTTTGATTTTAAGGTGTCGTCACAACTTTAATAAACCATTTAAGGGACATCGGAGTTCCTGCATTACAGCAACACTAACGCGGACACTTTAATCATCGTAAAGACCAACGTAGTGACCCCGTCTTCCGACACACCAGCCGCTCGTTGTTCTAACAAACCACCCTTGTTTGTTATATTTTTAGCTAAATGTTTAAGATGTGGGTTAAGGTGAATTGTTAGCACATATTTTTGGTTGGGTTTGGGTTTCTGATGATAAACAGACGAGTGAGAAGGGTTGACTTTTGGGTGGATTGATGTTTTGCGACCACGGATTTGGTTGGTGTGGGTAAATGCTTCCGCTGTGGTTAAGTTGATGATTTTGGGTTTTTTTTTTTGTGGAAAACAGATGGGAAAGAGGGGTTGGGTTTGGGTTTTCTGGTCGGGTGAAGTCCGTCGGAGGTAAGAGACACGAGAGACAGGGAACTTTTGAGTGGGTTTGTGTGTGGATGTGCTTTGTATAATTGTGCCTTTGTAAGTTTTCTATGCCACCTGTACATCCTAAGACGATTAGAGAAAACACACCTACCACCTTTATGGGCAAGTGGTTGTGTGACTCATATTAGATAGAAACGTGCATGACAACAAGGTATATGATTATGCTATAAGTGGTCCAATGAGAAAGTGTTAGTGACCAGCTTAAACTATTCCTAAACTTGAGAAATAAATAGACTGATAATGATAATATAATGATAATTTGAAGTATCTACTAACTTCGATTCGACTGATAAACACCCTCACTTACTTACCACGTTAAACAACCCCCCCCCCCCCCCCCCAAAAAAAAAAAAAGGAAAAAGAAAAAAACATATTATTTGAAACGAAAGGCCCAGTCCACCAAGTATGGGCTTGAGCCCAATACCCATCCACTATTTATCTGATTCTCTGTCTTCTTCAGGTGCTTAACGGTTCGAGATTACACAAAACCCTAACTCCATGGAACATCGATCCACTAGAAAACACAGGGATTCCGATCACACAGAACCATCAACCAGAGACCACAAGCATCGAACCACCAAACACTCCGACGATCACCACCATCGTCGAAGGTCCGAACGCGAGAGATCGGAAGACGTCGAAGTTCGAGCGAAACGTGAGAGGTCGTACGATAGAGAAGACGTGAAGGATACGGAATCCAGAGAGAAATCGGTTGAGAACAGACGGCATCACAAGAGGAAAGATAGAGGATATAGTGATGATGATGATGATGAAAAGGATAGGTATTATAATGATAAACGGAAGGAGAGGAGGAGGTTTGAAGATAAAGTGGATGATGAGCGAGAGAGGGAAAAGAGGAGAGAGAGGAGGAAGTTTGAGGATAAAGTTAAGAAAGAGGAGATAGATGTTGATGATGATGATGATGGAGATGATAAGTTGAAACGGAAGGATGTGAATGGGGAAGCAAAGGTGACGGTGAAGGCAGAACCGAAAGATGAATCTGTTGGCGGTTCCGGTGCCAATGTAAGTTTCTTACTTCCTCTGTTGTTTATATTTTGTAGTCATTTAGATGATTGGCATTACCTGTTTTTACATAATACATACTTAGGGTTTATATTTGATGTAGTGTACTTGTATGTTGATGTTTATGTTTTGAACATTTGTTTTTAAAAAATAACTGTTACACATTAATGTTTTGATGTTAAATCTAATGGTGATTAAAAGTGAATGCTCTTAAACACTAGGATTTAATTTGGGCGCATCAGGAGCTGGTTTTAAATTGCATGCATAATGCCTGCAGCATATGATCTCATTGCTACATCACGTGATGCGGCGCCTTATCTAGTTAGCTAGTATTTGAATTAATTAGACCTTCACTTGAGCAATGTGTTTGAGTATTTGAAAAGCATAGGCCATTAATTGAAGAAAATCTGACCGGAGATGATGAGAATATCCTGTACTTTAGTTTTTAAACGTTAACAAGATAAAATGGTATTTGTAAATAACTATTTAGTATATTTTTAAATTTCAGTCACGAATGCTTCGCGTACATGATGCGCAGGCACTATGATTAAAATGCATTGGGGGTGTCTTGCTCCTTCTAAACCAAGGTTGTAGTATACTTGGTTCTTATTCTCTACTGCAGCTGTAAAACAACAGTCGCATGTTAATTGCTTTTGATTGTAGTGTAGTTGCTACTTAGTTCTTATCCTGTACATTCGGTTTTAGAACAACAGTAACACATTAATGTTTTGATGTTAAATCTAACACTGTTATGAAGTAAATGATTTTTGGCATAAGCTCTATTTGTATCCTGGAGAAGCATTTCTTGATGGTTTTTGCATTAGATTACCCTCTTTTGTGTGTTTACTTGTTTTTGATGGCGATCTTTTGTAGGCTTGGTTTGAGGGTATATATGTTATATCTGTAATATGTACTGACCATTTGGAACTCTGTAAGAACTGTTCTATGATTCTATCATCTATGATTTAGTTTATTTATATTTTGAATCTTTGCTGCATGCCTGCATGCTATCATCTTTGTTCGCATTGTCTTGTTTATATATTGACTTGTGTTCAAACTTATTGGTTACAGGGTGGTGCACCAGAATCACATAGTAAGGCATTTGGAATCTCACGTGAGACCCCTTTGGCACCTAGCCAACCTCCTTCTAAGGTATCTTCGATTTCTAAACATGAAAATGAAGGAGTTAATAGTAACAGATCTCATGAGGTTCCTGGGAAATCCAGTACAGATGGAAATTCTTCAGCAGGCAAGAGTGGGGGCATTTCGCTCGATGCCTTATCTAAGGCTAAAGCAACTTTATTGAAGCGAAAGGAGCTTGCAGAGAAGATGAAGAGAATCCCTTTGGTAAGTTGTGAATTTTAAATCTTTTTAGCGTGTCTTATTTATTTCAAGTTTGTATGATAAGGTGTGGTCTTGGTGTCATGTTACATTCTATTATGTTATGTTTATTTTGGTGCAGTTAAATAAAGGCTTCGAATCAAGCACAGAAGGAAATGCCCAGATGTCTACAAAAGAGGGCATGAAAACCTCATCTACTTCAGGAATATTCCTCGCCCTCCCCAACCATTAAGCACTAGTGCACAGGCTTCACTTTCTGGTGTCACTGCCTCTACAGCACCACTTGGTGGTGTGCCCAATATTGCAGGACTTACTGCACCCAAGTTTGAAGCTGTAAAACGTGCACAAGAGCTTGCTGCCAAGATGGGATTCAGACAGGACCCAGAATTTGCTCCGCTTATAAACATGTTTCCTGGACAATTGCCACCAGATGTCATTGTTCAACCCAAGCCTGCTAAAGCTCCTGTTCTACGTTTGGATGCATTGGGTCGGGAAGTAGATGAACATGGGAATGTGGTTAATATACCCAAATTAAACAACCTGAGCACCCTTAAGGTAGGTTCATATCTGCTTGCTTTGTTTTTTTGTTATTAAAGGTGGCAGTTTTGACCCAATGAATGGGTTGATTTGGGTTGTGTTTTATATTAAATGGGTCAAATTTGTCGAATGTAGCAAATGGTTTTGGAAGTCATCTGAAGGCAAAAGCCTATAATTTAGTGCATATAACCTTCTAAATCATTTTGTGTTAAATGATTTAGCTTTTTGTTTGTCATAATATAATTGTTGTATTCATAATTAGTTAGTTATTTATATGTTTGTTAAGGAAATAACAAGTGTTTGTCGGTGAACTCAACCGAGCCTGTTTTGACCGCTGTACAACCTGCTTAACTTGCCTGTCTTGTTTATGTTCTGAGCTGTGTTTTATTATGCCCCTCAAATCATCCAGGTTAACATCAACAAGCAGAAGAAAGATGCATTCCAGATTCTGAAACCTGAATTAGAAGTGGATCCAGATAAAAATCCCCACTTTGATCCTCGAATGGGAATAGATAAATTGAAGCTTTTAAGGCCTAAGAAGATGTCCTTTCAGTTTGTGGAGGAAGGCAAATGGTCTAAAGAAGCAGAGATCATTAAGTTGAAGGTATAAATGTGTTATATTGTTTTTCATTCTGGTCTAGTGAATGTTAAGTTTAAATCCCGAAACAGGGCTCTTTTAAAAGAAAGTAAAAGTGGAAAGGGCGTTTCGTAGAAAGGGTTAAGAGTGTTTTTTGGCATTTGATATTTAGTATATAAGTTGGGGTAAGTTATATGGATTGCTAGTCAATTTAAAGTCCTAATAAAATCTTGGTCAAAGTTCTAGCTTGAAATTAGGGCTTGATTTATGCAATTTGGTCTACGAGTATCTTCTATAAAAATAGGGTAGGGATTATTGTATTGGTATGCTAAGCTTCTCACATTGTATAATATAAGTTTTAGAGTCAAGAAAAGTTTCTCATTATATATTAGTATTTGGTATGAAGTATTTAAGTTATTTAAATGGGGCAGGTTATATGGATTACTAGCCAATTTAAAGTCCTTATCAAGTCTTGGTCAAAGTTCAAGCATGAAGTTAGTTTGGCTTGATTTATGCAGTTTTGGTCTATGAGTGTATCTTCTATAAATAGAGGGTAGGGATTACTGTATTGGTAAGCTTTTCACATTGAATAATGTAAGTTTTAGAGTCAAGCAGCGTTTCTCAAAAAACCTGTGTTTATAATATAGTATCTGGTATTAAGTATTCTAAGTTATCTAAATGGGGCAAGTTATATGGATTGCTAGGCAATTCGAAGTCCTGATCAAGCCTTGGTCAAATTTCTAGCTTGAAATTAGCATGGCTTGATTTATGCAATTAGGTCTATGAGTCTATCTACTATAAGTAGAGGGTACAGGGTAGGGATTATTGTATTAGTAAGCTTTTCACATTGAATAGTGTAAGTTCAGAGTCAAGCAAAGTTTCTCAAAAAATCTGTGTTTATCTAACAATTAGTATCAGAGCCTTTAAGGTGTGATCATCCTTGGTTCCTAGTCAGATATGCTAATCTGATCAGGAAGCAAAGAAGCAGCAGATTTGTGCCCAGATCAGGAAGAAGGAAGGCAACAGATTAGTACAAATGAAAAAATAAAGTCAGTTTTATCGCAAAAGAAGTAAGCAAGTGAAACAAGAGCAAGAGATCCAATCAACCATAACAGGTTGATCAAAGCAATCTGTTTGGGATTTTCTGGTAGATTTAAGCAAAGAACAAGTAGCAAAGGAGAAAGCAGCTAGGCAACACAAAGAAAGTTAGCAAAAAAATTATGACAGAACAATTTCGTTCTAGCACGTGAGCAGTCCAACTTCAACATCTCTCCTCAATGCCCCAAGTTGACAAGTACTAACTACATAACATGGGCTATTTTGATTGAGGCAATCTTGCAAGCCCACAAATCTATCGGAAGCAGTGGTCCCGGTAACCGAAAATACGATTGAACTATTGAAGCAAGAAAGAATCTAATGGCAAGAGCCCATGTCTTCCAAATCTTACCAAAGCCATTCTCCTAGAAGTGGCAAAGCATAAAAGTGCAAAAGAAATTTGGGAGTCAATCAAAATTAGTTATCTAGGTGCCGCAATAAAGCAAAAGGCCATCAATGGTATGGCTGCAAAATTTTAAGATATTGCTTCAAATATTGAAGATGAAGTCATTGTGAGACAGCTTCTTAACTCTGTCCTACACTCCTACCTAAATATTTGCAAACAGCGGCATTATTGAGCAATACTCAGTTCTTGACTCAATTCCATTCGAAGAAGATGTGGGCTGTTTGAAAGCATATGAAGAAAGGATTAACGGTCAAGACAAATCAAATGAAGAGTATGGGAAGCTGATGTTTTCTAGGAATGATGAACAAGGAAAAACAAGGAATGGTGATCAAGAAAGGCAAGAACAAAGGTATGACAACCATGGATGAGGCAAAGGATGTGGTAGAGGACAAGGAAGTCGGTTCCAAGACAATGAAGACTAAGGTGAGAGAGGTACTAGAAAGGATAGAAGTGACTTTTTAGGTGTTATGGATGCGGTGAACGTGGTCACTTTGCATACGAGTGCACCAAGTGGAAAGGCAAGGGGAAGGAGGCCAATCTGAACCAGTATGATGATGCTCTGACTTTTTGTGAAGGGGGAGATGATTAAGGGGGAGATGATTGTTAGTTTAAACCTTGAAACAGGTCGTTTTTTATAAGTAGAAGTTAAAGGAGTGTTTCGTGAAAGGGTTAAACATAATTTTAGTATTTGGTATGAAGTATTTAAGTTATCTAAGGGGGCTGGTTATATGGATTGCTAGTCAATTTATAGTCCTGGCCAAGTCTTGGTCAAAGTCATAGCTTGAAATTAACTTGCTTGATTTATACAATTTGGTCTATGTGTCTTATCTACTATAAATCGAAGGTAGGAATTATTGTATTGGTAAGCTTTTCACATTGAACAATAAAAGTCTTAAGTCAAGCAAAGTTGCTTGAAAAACCTGTATTTGTATTTTCTGCTCAATTTTGTGCTTGATAGCCACCAGTGAAGATTGTTTATGATTTGCTGATGGCTGTACTTTATGTTTTCAGAGTCAATTTGGAGAAGCACAAGCAAGAGAGTTCAAAGCAAAACAAGCGCAGCTTGCTAAGGCCAAGGCTGAACCTGATATAAATCCCAATCTTATAGAGGTATCAGAGAGAATTATCACCAAAGAAAAGCCAAAGGACCCTATTCCTGATGTTGAGTGGTGGTAAGTTATTGCAACTTTTATCTCTGATTTAACTTGTTTTTTTAGCTTCTGTAGAAAAAGAATCAGGTCGATAAATGCTCGCACATACCATCTCTAGTTGTATTCGATTTTCTGAATGCAAAAGGTAGAATATAGTTTTTTTTGTGTGTTTTGGATACATTTTTGTTGTATAGTTTTTTAAAACCCTTAGCAGTGGGATCTTTTTTTATCACTGGTATATCTAATAATTACAGAAAAATATATCATTACAATATTAACCATTGTTATCAAAGGCGCAGCCTAGTCGCGAGGCGCAAAACAAGCAAGGGATTGAGATAAAAAATTGAACAAAGAAAATAAAGTAAAAATATATTAAAATAATAGTATTTTTCATCTAGATAGTATCAAAAGTTTTAAAATCTTGATGTATTAGTGTATGGAAGTAGTTTTCCTTAGATAAAAGTAGAAATCTGGCTGGAATCTAGCAATGATTTAACGAATTTGGCTGGAAACTCTACGGAATTTGGGAATCTAGCCGAAATCTGTGCCTAAACCATCACTTGGAGAATTGAAGCACAATTTCCTCGACTCAAAGCGCAAATGCATCGCCTCGCCTTAAAAATGGGCCTAAGCACAGGAGGCGATGGCTTTTAACAACTATGATATTTACCTAATTTATTGAACAAAATATTTGAGTAGGTCGTATGCATTAAACATACACTTTGGGAGACATTAAACCCATACAACCTACTCAAATATTTTGATTCAATAAATTAGGTTAATATTGTAATAAAATATATTTTTCTGTAATCGTATAAACACACAATACCTATTATTAATTTATATTATGAGAAACACTGTTTTGGGTCCAGGCAATGCGACCCATATGAAGTTATAGGTTTTGACCTGCTCTGATCATATGTATCCCAGGAAATATGAAATTATGTTGTCTCAACCTTGTTTGCACAAGCATTTAATTTAACCTGTTTTAAACTTGCAGGGACATGCCACTTCTAAATTCTGGTACGTACGAAAACATCACAGAAGGTGGGTTAGCAGAAGATATACTGAAGAAAGAAAAGATCACCTTATATGTGGAACACCCCCGCCCTATTGAACCGCCAGCCGAGCCCGCCCCACCGCCACCCCAACCCTTAAAACTCACCCAAAAAGAACGCAAAAAGCTTCGCACTCAGAGACGCCTAGCAACAGAGAAAAATCGCCAAGAAATGATCAGACAAGGCCTTCTAGAACCTCCTAAACCAAAAGTCAAAATGAGCAATCTAATGAGAGTTCTTGGCTCAGAAGCAACCCAAGATCCAACCCGGCTTGAAATGGAGATAAGAAGCGCTGCAGCTGAACGTGAGCAAGCCCATGTCGATAGAAACATTGCTCGGAAACTAACACCAGCTGAAAGACGTGAAAAGAAAGAGAGGAAACTTTTCGATGACAATACCCTCGAGACAATAGTGTCCGTTTACAAAGTTAACGACCTTTCTCACCCTCAAACGAGGTTTAAAGTAGATGTTAACGCCCAAGAGAACCGTTTATCAGGCTGTGCTGTTATTTCCGAGGGTATATGTGTCGTGGTGGTAGAAGGTGGTAGCAAACCTATAAAACGTTATCAGAAACTGATGCTTAAACGTATAAACTGGGCGGCTGCTGTGAAAGAAGAGGATGAAGACGAGAACGACGATGACAAACCAAAGAACAAGTGTGTGCTGGTGTGGCAAGGGAGTGTTGCGAAACATAGTTTTCATAGGTTTTTGGTGCACGAATGCAGGACTGAAAATGCCGCTCGCAAGGTGTTTTCTGATGCTGGAGTTGGTCATTACTGGGATTTGGCAGTTAACTACTCAGACGAGGTGTGATTTGTAGAACAGGCTGGGTCGCGCTTATTCACTGCGGAGCTGCTTTTTATGTGGATTTTGAGGTATGAATCTGTTTACTTTTGACTAGCCAAGTATATGATTAGTGAAAGTATATACTTGGCGGTTTTGTTGAAAGTCCAGAACTGGAAGAGAATTTCTAATGTTGTTGAATAACAGACCTTTAAAATTTTCCATGCCTGTTATAACTGTAATTTTATTTTTCTGCTGTTATTTTTTTTCATGCCAGAACTCGACATTCGGTGGCACTTGTAAGTGCTATGTGATTTTATGGACTATGGTATGTATCTACGATATCAAATTGATGTCAAACTAAGATGTAGTCATGTGGCATACTCTTGAGACAAAATAGCAGCATCTAACCAGAATTGTATCAAATATTGGTTTTTAAAAAGAGGCAATCGAATCAAGGCGACAGGGACGTGGCAGTAGGGAAGGCCCATGCATAACGTACGCGAAGCATATTACGCACTTATATGATATATATTTAATATCATCATCAAAGTCGCTAGGCGCTTCCTAGTCGGAGTCGGGAGTTCTCGGTCTAGTCGGAGAGTACTCGGGGAGTATTCGGCCTCCGAGACCTTGTTTTACAACATTGATCATCATATGCCTAAAATTTAGATATAAATGACCTTAATATATGCTTAGCTAACCTTTAGATCAGCTCGTAGCTATAGTTTTCTTTCTTTAGTATATAGCAAATTTAAGTTTTCGTCCATATGTAATGCACATGAGGTCATTTTAGTCATGTAAAAAATAGACATAATGGGCACACCTGAGTTATAGTTGAACTAATGTTTTGCATCTGATGAATGCATGCTGAAAAGGCAGACATCTAATAAACATATTAAAGTTTGACATATGAAGATAAACAAACACCTAAGCATTTACCTAAAACTAAAATCCAAACTATTTCTAGGAATAAAACTATTAAAGTTACAAAATCGGATGGCCCTTTTAATGGGGCTTTAAAGCACAATAAAAAAAAAAAAACTAGGATAACAGTTTCATTTAACGATAACGATGTTAATGTTTAGTGTTTTTTTCCTTGTATAAAAGGGCATAAGAAAGAAGTCTGGACTCTCGATGGGTTAGTTGAGCCGCAACTTGGATTGAACTTTAACTTTAAAAATGGGCAATGCATGTATTATATTTATATTTACATAAAAAAGACATGCATAATATACATTCAACAGGCACCAAAATTTTATGAAACATCAAATTTGTCATACTAGTGGAGGATCAACGGACTTTAGAGCTATCAGATCAATCGAAGTCTATGAGCTAGCAGCATAAGCGAGGGTCAAACATAAAGAAAAGGTTCTCGATTGATGCTCTGATTACCCTACAATACTGGTCAGAGGATCAAAGGACCCTTCCCTGGTTTCAATAGTGAGTATGACTAATCATACATATCTTTGCATTGTTGACTTGGTCACATAAACAAAAAACACATTTCAAAACTCCAAACTATTGGAAGTTTGGAATCAACTGCCTCCGAGCTCTTGTACATTCCTATGTTATGAACCTTTTAGGACATTGTCTAGATATGGTAAAGGTACTTCATAACATTTACTCATAATCCAATGGTACAATTATGTCTATTTGATTATAGATAGCTAAGAATTTTATGATAATCTAAAAGGTTGTAGGATTATTTTACAATTTACTCCATGTGGTACACCTCATCACAACGGAGTGTCCGAAAGGATATATCTTAGATATGATAAATGGATGTCAAAACGGCTTTTCTTAGCAGACATCTTGATGAAGAAGCTTTTGTCTATCCTAAGTATCATGCTATAGTGTGTAAGCTTAAGAAATCCATTTATGGGAAAAGGGAAACATCCAGAAGAAGAAAAAAATATGCTTTCATCAAAAGCAAAGATGATTCATTTGTTTACAACAAGGCTAGTAGGAGCACAGTTATGATCATAGTCTTGTCTGTTCGATGATGTACTTGTCATTGGAAACGATATTCCAACCTTACAAGACGTTTGGTCTCAGCATGAAAAATAATTTTCAATGAAAGAATTAGGAGAAGCTTCATACATACATGGCCTGATTTACAAGGTGTTGAAAAGATTCAAGACTTCATGCTTGATTTGTTCCTTCGTTCCTGGCCTGCCTGATAAGTTTCTCGGCTTCATCACACTCTTTGATATAACATCCCTCAATTAAATGCCCTTGTTGGCGGCAATAGTAGCACAATCGGTTGTCTGAGTAGCCTCAGCCTTTTATCTTCTTCCTATACATGATTCTGTCTTGTTCTGAAAATCTTCTCGGATGTTTTCTTTTCTTTGAAACCGTGGCTCTGATACCAAATGTTGGTTCTAAAAACACACTTTAATGATATTGATCTTCACACACAATGTAAACACACACTAAACAAAGATCGGATGATTGATCAATGTTTTGTTCTTGATCTTTCTCTCTCGGATTCACACATACACAAGATGGACAACAAGATGGATTTTTATTGTCTTGATAATCTTTAATGTACAATGATTACAACTATATATACTTACACATAACAGCTGATGAAAACAGTTGAAAGGCTGGTAAAAATGGTTGGTTTGGGAGGGAAACACCAAACTACCGAACAAGGGCAAATCTGTCTATTTTAATGAAACAGTGCCACATGCCCTTTGAGGTGCGCTTAGGGCTGTTCAAAACGCTCGGCGCTCGCCGCTCGTTCGGAATTTGCTCGGAAATTGCTCGCTCGATTTTCCGTTCGGTTGTAAACGAGCCGATCGGCTCGGTTCGGTTTACAAATGAGCCAAGCACGAGCAAGGGTCCGCTCGGCTCGGTTCGGCTCGATATAATTTTTATTAGTTTATTATATATATATAATTATATATATACACACATTAATTACAATTATATTTATAGTTTTATACATACTACTCATTTAGATTTGGCTCAATATATGCATATATACAATTATATTTATAGTTATTGTCCCAGTCAACCCAATGATAACTTAACACTAAGTTTGATTGTAAAACCCTAAGTCGTGAAAAAACATGCTTGACTTCTTATTCCCATTAGCCGTCCACGATCAATCATCTCCCGCTATCAACTTACGCCACAACACGACAATCGTTTTCTGTAGTATGCTCATCATCTCACAGGCCTTAACTAGGGCCTCATTCTTGAACGGTCGAACCTTAGTCATCACTAGACAGCGAGAATATTAAAGGAAACATCCCAAATTTATGGTTGTCCGAAAATACTCGCTGCTCGTCGCTCGCTCGAAAAAATGTGCGCTCGAACAATGCTTGCTCGGTTTCCGGATCGATTGTAAACGAGCCGATCGGCTCGGTTCGGTTTGTAAATGAGCCAAGCACGAGCAAAGGTCCGCTCGGTTCGGCTCGGCTCGTGAACAGCCCTAGGTGCGCGTGCGCTGTTGTATCTGATTCGAATTGCATGCATATTTCTAAGTCTTAATAATGTCTTAATAATTACACCCAAACATAAATATAATACTAATAATAATGTTTGATTTAGTACTTCCAATAATCTGGCACGATTTTGAGTAAATCTCAAAGTCCTACATACAGAAATGAATGTAGTTCCAACGCTTTTGCAATCCGGTCCATCATGTATGTCCTGTTATGCATGAGATCCGATATCTCATATGCTCAAATCAAGGAAAAAGCCTTTGCGTCGTTGTAACTTGTAAGCGTATTCTAAAGTACTTACGGAACACTAAAGACATCTTCTTAATCTACAGAGGTTTGGAAGAAGTACGAAGAAATAATACTCTTTCCAACGGTTTGAATATTGTCATTCTACAAACAAGTAACCTAGACAGTTGGATTTATGTAGTTAAAAGAAAGTTCAAACTTAGAAAGGTGAGTTGCATTCCATACGGATACTAGGAAGCACTGCAACAAATTGTGATGCAAACAGTTCATTAAACTACCAACATATTTTCGGTATTTAAGGAAGAAGCGTGAGATGGCCCTTATTTATTTATTTATTTATTTATTTATTTATTTATTTATTTATTTATACTGCAGGCCAAACTGCGATAAATGGCGTGTGTGACATTGTCACAATGATACAGAAAATGATAGCATACAACAACAATCATTACTCACTTATCAGATACAACTTCTGCCCATCTACAATCATATCAACATCAAGAATTTTACCTGCATCTTCGGTTACTATACAAGAAGTGGGATGAACATCTAACTTTAACAGCTCTGCTGATACTTTGATGAGCTCATCGATGGTGCGAGGAATCCACACGACCACTCCAAACGTGGTGTTTTCTTTTCGCTCCCATGGGTGAAAAGGGTATACTGTACATTTCCTTGGGTGCATTTTATCTGTCAATATTTAATTTCATATCAGCTACAATAAAACTGAGTGTTTAATAGTATTTCTTTCCAAGAGTGTCCTTTTTCAGTAATTTCATCTGTTAAATCATTGTATTTTCAGATCATTACAATTTCATATTTAACACTGAAAACTTGCATAATATCATATTCACCCAACTACAAAAACTAACATCAAATATATCCATTTAAATACTTAAAAATTCATATTTACACATTTCTTATAAGTATGACTGTTATATCCTTCTCATTATATATGTCATAAATATAAAAATGTGTATATTTGATGTAATAATAATATTATTTCAAACGATAAGGGAAATATATGCAATCTTGCCTTTCAGTCTAAATGTTAACTTTCAGGTAGGGTAAATAAGTTGAAAAAAGAACCTGTTATTTCTTGAGAACCTTCTGGAAGTTCTGACAACTGAGCAGATTTTGCTTCTTCTAGTAATTTGATCAACATCTTGTTTCCAGTCATTCTCCCTTCATCAAGGGGTGTGTTACCCCATCTGTATATTCAAACCATATAATGTTTTAGATGCAAGGAAATAAATATGATCTAGATTCTACTTCTTCACTTTGTAATTACTTTGAAAATGTACATCTAAATACGGTGTTAATAAGTCGAGCTGCTCATAAGCTACTCGAGATCGGGTCGCTAAAAGCGCAAATTGAGCCAAACTTAAACGAACTCGAGCTGACTTTAAATGAGCCTAAGTATAAACGAGTTTGAGCATAAATCTGAGCTGGCTCACAAGCCTATATATATTTATTAAAAAAGTAACCAAGTAATACACACACACACACACACACATTTCTAAATAAATAAAATAATTTATAATAACAAAGGAGACGAGCTTGAGCTTGAAAAATTAGGTTCGGCTTGGCTCGGGCACATCCGAATAACCACTTTACATTGTAACCAAAAGAACAGAAAAGGGATTACAAATTCCATACCTGTCCTTTGATAGAACACTAGCTCCAGCTTCAACAAGCAACTTAACAATTATATAAGAACCTTGTGAGGCAGCTACATGGAGTGGAGTTCTAAAGTCAAAATCTTTTGAATTCGGGTCAATGCCGTTGGATAATATCCTTTTAATATAATCAATATCTCCTCTTGCAACGGTTGCGCACAAGAAACAACCAGCATCATCTATCTTTAATGTTGCACCTTCTTTCACTAGCAGTGAAGCCACTTTATCATGCCCATATTTAATGGCTTCTAATAAAGGCGTGTTCGCAAAAATTATCTACGAGTAGTAATAAATTAGTTGGGTGAATCTTAAACTAGAGAAAATAAACTTGGCAACCAACGGAAGGAAAGTTACCTAAAACGTTAAGTTCAACACCTTCTTGAATAAGGAAAAGAGTGATATCTTCATATCCTTTTGATGCAGCAAGATGCTGTTCATGTCAACAACTTGTTAGCGAATACTCAGCATTAGATGTGACATAACGGGTCGATTGGGTTTTATTGTCCACAAACGCTTTTCTATACCTTTTAGCACTGTTATAAATCATTAACTATGCTTACAGAAACTATATGGTTACAATAATAATGATTTATGTGCTTTTATGCATTAAAAATACGGTTTGGCCAATTTTTGACCCGTTTGACCCGTTAGAGAGAGAACAAAGCTCAAATTGACATATGTATACAAATTACACACCAATGGGGTCCTTCCATCATAATCTTTCTTATTTGGATCAGCTCCAGCTCGAATCAAGCTTTTCAGTTGATATAAATCACCATAATAAGCTGCACTGTTGACCCTCAGTGCCAGCTCAGCTTCATGCTTTCCTATGTGCAATGTGACATCTGTCTCTAATTGCTTCAGGCGTTCATCGGTTGCTCTAGACTGCCACCATGCATGTATTATTTTAGAAATTGAATTCCATTTAAAATTACTAAATAAAAATTATATAAAAATTATTACCTCTACTAGATTATTTAATATTTTTCGGCCATCATGAAAATATATCTCAAGGATATTAGAGAAAGATTGCTTGTCGATTCGAAGAAGTCTACAAAGCTCACAAACTCGAACTGTATAAGGCTGAGGAACATTACATAAAATAGAAACTTCTCCAAATGAACTGTCAGGTTTTAAAATCGATACAGTCTCTTCAGATCCATCTTCACATATACCAATTTCTTCCTGTATCAGATTTATTTTCACTAATATATCATATAGAACTAATGGTATAAATACAAAATAATAAAACAAACGTAAGGAAAGAATATTTTACCAGTTCACCATGACAGATGAAATAAAGTTGTTCAACTGCATTGCCTTGTTCCATAATCACTTCCCTGGGAGAAAGAACTCCTCATGCACTTTAGTTACCTGAAAACAGTTTAGTTTGTCGAGTTATCAGTTATTACTTCATTATCAATGCAAAGAGAACTTAAGGCGTTAATATCATGAACATTACTATGGTTCTTACGATTCTATACTTAAAATTGTCTATATTAAACACGTCCGTCTATAATATATCAAATTCTTAGCAACGCTCTAATGAGAAGTTGGATTGGAGTCCTATTATAAAAAGACCATAATCCCGTCGCCACCACTGCCTTAATCACCGCCATAAAAACAAATGTAGCAGGTGAACCCATTGAGACATTTTAGCCTGAATCCATTTTTGGTAAAATCCTGTTTTGACCCAAACCAAATTGTTATTTTTTAACAACCTGTTTTGACCTGTACCCGGCCCAGCTTGAGACTTATTACAAACTATAGATTTTTCACACATTACACATTTAAGGATGGAAGCTTTGGGATTATGCAAGATATCTACGTTTACCATTTGTAGTTTCAAAAATGACTTACAATCTGATTGATGAATTCCAATGAGCATCCCTTAAAAAGAGAAACCTTTTCAATGTATGACTTATACAGAGTTTGAGATATCTGCAAAGAACGAAAACATTATTATTATTAACATGCATAACATTGCTAAACAGTATATACAACTTTTATATTTATTTATACCTTGGCACGAATAGAAATTGGAAGGTCACGGAGAATAGCAGAATCAGTGTAGTTACTCTCATATTGTAATCTCAGGTGACCTTTGATCTGATTACGTATGTCTCTCCCAAGTCTATTTCTGTTCATGTACTTAAGAAGATCTGTCATTCTATCTCTATATCTTTCTGTTTTTGATCCTTTCACAATCAAGGCTGTCATATTACCGATCAAATAAGCCCCCAAAACCATGTCAAATGAAACATAGATCATTACAAATATCATTTCTCTCAAATTGACAGCATGGATTTCACCATAACCTGCAGAAACAAGTGAACAGACATTCAGAAAACGTTAATCTGTCTTCCATTGCTACCTACCAAAATGCTGCCAATGAACCTTCAATGGGTAGCATAGCAGAGGCTTAACCAGCCTGTTTTAACCCCTTGAAGGTCACCTAGCCAGTGTACGCTGCACTTTACCTGGTCACACTGGTAGCAGCGTATTGGTGGGATTGGTTAACAAAAAAACAATGTGGTCAATGAACTTACCGACTGTGGCCATAGTAACAATTGCAAAATACAATGACGTTGTATAGCGTTTCCAAAGATCAATCTCTCTAAAATTTGCATAGCTATAATCACCGAGTTTTAGACTTCCAATCCAGGTGTATCCTTCTTCGACAGCTGGCAATGTTTGTAGCCAAATAATAGAAGATGCATGCTGCAGTATGTGTGCAATAGAGTTCAACAGCTATAAGTTTTATAATCCTCGAGAACAAATAGTTCACGCGTATGTCTTTCTCCAGCCTTGAGAAAAATTCTAGAACTTTGCGAACTCGTACCAATCTAATTAGCAAAAGGTACCTCACTTCTTCTTTTCTTCCAGAAGCCTGATATATTCGAACAGTTTCCTCTCAGTTACATTTCATATTGCTCCATTAATGTGATTACATGATTAATTTGAAGAGTCAACAGGTAGTATACTTAAGATCCTATGAACATTACAGAAGCCCACCAAAAGGTTTCAATGTTCGAGATAAAATGTGCCATCAGAAAGACAGAAACGTATAAATAGGATAAATTTGTCACCTAAATTTTGAAAAAGCTATTATTTTCAGTATTTATAATTTGTTCTTTTAGCATAAACGTATATCGTTTGAAAACCGGAACATTTAAACAGGTGAGGTTTGTGTTTGGATATAGATTACTGTGGTAGATTCTTGAGCGATTAAACAAGAGATGTATGTAAAGTTAATAGAGTAGCATACCCTGTAGATGTTATCCCAAGGCATACATGCAAGTATATCAAACAAAAAATGAGATTTGAGGTACCTGCAATCACAAGATATTCATCAGTTGCAGAATCAGTACATTCTCTTAAGTTACTCCACTACCAACAATATAAGGGGTGTCAATTATGTCAAGTTAACGTGTTTCGAGTTGAATCATTTACCCATTTATATTCTAAACTAGTCAAACGGGTTGTAAACAGTTTGCGGGTCGACATATTTATTCAAACGGGTTGACACATGATGCATTTTATTAGATACGTAAATCTGCACGCGGCAATGCTTATTAAACAGATTAAATATGATAACTTAGAACATGATTATTTTCGTGTCATGTTAGCATTTTACACCCGTAAAACATATGTAAAGAGTATTTTACGTAAGAAAGAAAAGAAATAGTATTACCTAGCAGCAATGAGATTACGATTAGAAACCATTTTGTAGGTCTGACTGTCTCTGTATGCTATAAAGAACTGTAGAATGACATCAATGAGGAAAGCTACTTGACCAGCAATGTCTAAGAAATAGAGGTTTTTGGGTAATCCTCTAAAGAAACCGAATTCCATTGGTGTGAAGAAAGAAGAATAGACTGCCCATATTAATATGAACTTCTCCCAAGCCCGATACCAGCTGCTGCATTCACAACTTATTATTATTATTGTTATTATGTATGTTATCCAGAAAAAAAAAAGAACAAACAAACAATAATCTATTTTGTTAACTAGGCTAAAAATAAAAAATATAAACACAAACCCACAACGGCTACCTTAAATCTACACCAACATTCACTAATAAACTACAAAACCTTGCTACAAATCATTTGGTAAAACATTTTTATTTCTTTTTATAATAATAATTTTTTTTTTCCCTGTTGGGGACATTTCATTAAAACAAAATACGAAAGTTACATCATAATAATAATAATTATTATATATTATTAAATTACAAGTCAAAATCACTATGGCATCCATCACATCCTGCTAATTTTTTTTCTTTTGTATTTTTTTAATCTAACCTCTCAACTTTCATCATATTGACAGTTACAACTTGTTAACTTTTTAAAAAATTGTAAAATTTCATTTTGACTCATTCAAGTTTATAAAATTTCACGTTTTATTTTTTTATGTATCTATTCGTATAAGTTTAGATTGATTGTAAGTTTTAAGGTAAACATTTGTTTGGAAATGAGTCAAGTTAGCTATAATACGTTTTCGTTTAACATAAACTTTGTTTCTTTTAGTTTTCTATTTCGGTTGCTAGTTATAAATTATAACAAAGCAACTCGAGTTTTTATTTCTTTTCTTTTATCTTCCATCTCAGCCCCCGTTTACGGCTGTGCGCATATAATGTATATATGTGTGGCCTTTGAGGGGCAAAACTAAAGTTGCTCTAATTTTAACGTTATTTTACTAATTTCGTGAAATAACATTAAAAATGACGAATGGTTAATCATGCATCAGGTGGTGACGTTGATAGCCAAAATACAAGGGGTACATGCACCAATCAGGTTTGTCCCGATTGCTAAGTATTACGTGTCTTATGTCTAAGGCTTGATACAAAACCACTATTGAGCCAGAGGTCTCACTTCAAGCAGCTTCTCTATTTCCACAAGATAGAGGTGTCTACATCTTACCCTTCCCAAACTCTATCTTAACTTTTGTTATTGATAGAGATTAAATAAGTATGATAATTTCTTCATTTATCTTATATCGCCGTCAGATGCCCTCAAATATCTTAATTCGTAGGTTAACAAACCAATTCCAGCTAATATCTTAGATTGGACAAGCACGTGGATTGTGAGTTGGACAAATATTATTAATTAAACATGATATGCTTTTTCTAATAATCGCAACCAAAATTATCGGTATATGATAACACACGTGGTGATCATCTCATGTTTTAGGTTTGACTTTGTAACAAGTTGTCATGGTACATTATCGGTATAACGAAAATAATTATATAGTGCCCAATGATGGGGACTAACTTACTGAGGGGATTTGATTCTGAGCGTCACCCCAGTTTTCATCCGGCTGTTACTTTAGCAAGACAACTCATGTGGAAGCAGTGCAGTTTCCGGGGAACGCCACCAAGGATGACAAACGGCCCAGTTCCGATAGAACACAGAGTTCGGCCAAGCTTGACGGGGTGAATGGTGATGACTTCGATCAGCATCGTGTCAACGTCAATATCATTATTATTTAATATTGAACGTATAAAATATATTTTGTGAAAACGTACGATCTATCTAGTATGCAATCTTAGAATTTGTTTTGTTCAAATATGCAAGTAGTATTTTAAATCACACTTTATCGGAACACTTCAGCGGCGGCTATAAATTCTACACGAACATCTAACAAATATATTATGAATTATTAAAACGATAGATCTTACTTATTTCTCTTTTTTTTAAATCAAATCAAATAAAGTAACAAATTTTTTGTATTGGTTCTTCTTTAGTCATTAGAAGTTTAGAACTATATACTATAACGGTGTTATTGGTGTGTTTTAAAACTGAAATAATTTCTTGTCTTGTTTCTTAATATATAGTGAATATTATGTGAAATTTACCAAAATATACAACTTTAAGAGTATTCAAGTCTGTTCACGGAGGGGTTTTCTCAAATTATATGGGGGTGGGTGTAAAAAAGAGAGAAAATATTTGGTAAAAGCACTATTCACCATATATTTGAAAAGCTAATGTTCACTCGTATATATATTTTAATATTTTTGTAAGTGAGGAGAAAGAAAATATAATGATAAAAGTATGAAAAGATATTATTGTTTTAATTAGAAGAGTAAAAATTTAGAGATGGAGTAGTGATTTTTAATATAATTTAATGGAACTGATTTGGACGGGCTATGAATGGTATAACCAAAAGGTTTTTCACAGGCTAATTAACAAAAAACGCTCCCTGACTACACTTTACCTGTTTTGATTGCTTTAAACACTTAAAAAAAAAAAACAAAAAAGTGATGCTTATTTTAGATTTTTTTTTTTCTAAATTGATCTACTTTGGTAATTTCCCAGATATTATTTGCTTACCTCATTACCTGTCCGTCCAAACATATTTTTTTACTTAAAAAAAATACAGAAAAGAGCCAAAACAAGTAACGGCTGAGATTCCGTTCAAACAATTAACATCTTGGATTCATATAGATATGCTTGTGTGTATATATATAGATATATATATATAGATATATATAGAGAGAGAGAGAATAGGAATAGGAAAAGGGAACCTGTTTTGAGGATGAATGAAGAGGCCAGGAGAGCAACCAGTGATACCATCAATAATCTTGTCTGTGGTGAAACCTCTTCTACTTGCATCAAGGCCTAGATCTCCAGCCAACAATGTAAACCTACTCCGACGTCGTTTCCTTAACCTCCCTTCATCATCATCATTATCATTCACATCCACATCTCGTACATCCTCCACCACATACTCCTCATCTTCTTCCCCTCTCCCCCTCATTCCTCCAATATTATTATCAATATCGCGTGCAACTTATTGCCAGTTTACCTTCTATTTATTAATTTGCAATATTAATATCAAATACGATTGATATTATTTATTTATTTTCTTTAACAAATCAAACAATAACCGTATCCAAAACCTAATCTCCTTCTCAATCAAGCAGCGCTTCGCACCTTTTTGTTTGCTATAGTAATATCAAAACCTAATCACCTTCTAAATCAATCAAATGAATATACAATCAATTGATCAAATCAATCGAAGTAACGAATTCGTACGAATCGATATACGAACGGTTGAGATATGTGGATGAGATGTGTTGTGTTGTGATGATTCACGTGGTACGGTAGTAGATAGTAATGGTGATAGAAGTAGGGTGTAAGTGTGTGTATGTGAAAATTAGGTCACGAGAAATGGTGTCTGAAAACAAGTTGTCGAAAGAGATGGAAGATGAATGAATGTAGAAGACGATGGTAGAGTGGAACTATTTATATAAGCCATTCAAATTTTTTTAAATAATATTTAAAGACAGGTTTAGCTATTATTAAAATTAATAATAATAATAATAATAATAATAATAATAATAATAATAATAATAATAATAATAAATTCATATATCACTTGTTTAAAAAAAGGTTGATACATGGTAATGAAACACGAGAAAGTTTGCGATACAAACTTGTATAGTGTACAAAGTGTAAGAAGTATTTTGGGCATTTGATCAAAAATAAATTAATGGATGAGATTAAAAGAGAAAAATATACGTTGAGTTTCTAAAAAAGAAGGAGAAGGGCAGGCAAAATAGGTATAACCCACAATGGTTGAGTTCCACCCCCATTTTCAAAACGGTCATAACTTTTTTCATACGACATTATTTTTCAAAAAACTTACACCATAAAAACAAGCTTTTCATCCTCTTTCATTTCCATACCATATTGCTATACTTTAAAAAAAAAATTTTTTTACTGGGCTGATAGTACTTGCGTCTAAATGTAAACACTTGATATTATTACTTGCGTTTAAACATGTCTGAACCAGAACAAGTCTAGTAGTAATATTTGTACTTTTAATTTTTTTTTGCTGGGTTGATAGTACTTGTGTTTAAACATGTCTGAACCAGAACAAGCTTAATTGTTATTGTTGTGATAAACTGCTTACCAGAAACAAGATAGCACAATTAGAACTTTCTACAACCTTCATCGGTCCAACAATTGCGTCTTATGAGTAACCAGGATGTTGCTTACGGTTTGTTTATACTCTTTTGAGCTTGGGCTTCAGCATACAGATTGAGCTCGGTGATGTGAGCTTTATGCTGGAGAATCTACGAAAGAAAACAAAACACGAAAGCAGTTAAGAGTTATGACCTAGATCTATAAAAATGTTAAAAAAAAACTTAAAATCAACATGGAAGAACATGCCCCTCTGAATCCTTTGAGGCAAACTCCTTCTCCAAAATTTTTGAAGTTAATGTGTGACTTTGGGTTGTGATTTGTTAAAAGGAAATTTCTTAGAATTGATGTTAGAGTGTTAGACGTAGCAAAGTAGTATATTTTTGCGTCAATTATAGTGCGGGGGAGTGATATGAGTTAATAATTAATCATTCGATAAGTTGATTTTATAACCATTGTAGTTAAAGTCCGGCTGCAAACTAACGGGTGTATTTGCTAGAATGCCATAAGGAGCTAGCTACGTTGAACAATTAGACTTGTTCTGGTTCAGATATGTTTAAACGCAAGTGTTTAAACATTTAGACGTAAGTACTATCAACCAAGCAAAAAAAATTTTTTTTTCTTAAAATTACAGATATTACTACTAGACTTGTTCTGGTTCGGACATGTTTAAACGCAAGTAATAATATCAAGTGTTTACATTTAGACGCAAGTATTATCAACCCAGCGAATTTTTTTTTAAAGTATAGCAATATGGTATGGAAATGAAAGAGGATGAAAAGCTTGTTTTTATGGTGTATTTGTTTTTAAAAAAAATAATGTCGTATGAAAAAGTTATGGCCGTTTTAAAAATGGGGGTGAAACTTTAATGACGCTAAGAAATTACCATCGTGCCCTTGATTATCAAATTTAATCCTACGCTCCATATTGTTTATTACACTTTGTACAATAACTCACTTTTTACGTTAGTCTCTCCCATGAAACACATAACTAGGTGAAATCTGCATGTTATATCACGTGAGATTTTTAATTTTTTTTTAGTTTTTTAATAAATTTAAAAATATTATACATAATAGAGTGAATAGCCAAAATCGTTCACTCTCCCATGAAACACATAACTAGGTGAAATCTGTATGTTATATCACGTGAGATTTTTAATTTTTTTTAGTTTTCTAATAAATTTAAAATATTATACATAATAGAGTGAATAGCTAAAATCGTTATTGAGGTTTGACCAAATTTGCTAGATCCATTCAAAGAAGTTTTTTTTTTCTCAATTGAACCATCGAGGTTTACATATTGCTGACAGATCCATCCATTTGACTAACACTGTTAAAAATAATGTTACTTGTGGGGTATTTGTGACATGCATTTTACATATTTGTTTTTTTTGTTTTGATTTCTATCTTTTTTCTTTATTTCTAACAACTTTTAAAATAAAAAATAAAGTTTTTGTTTTCATGCTTGGTATCAAATTAAATTAAGGTTCGATGCTAGGAAAAAAGTGAAATTCGTCATATTGATGATGGAAGAATTGCTATCGTCTGCTTAAGTGGATTAATACACATTTAGGAAGGTGTGATTGTTTTAGATAAATACATATCATATCCTAATGCTAATTTAATTTTCTTAGTTTGATACCATTCTTAGTTTGATATCATATCTAAATATATGCTCCGCATTATTAACATGTTAATACATTTGCTTGATTTTGCCTTTATTTATAACAACTCCTATTAACTTGAAGATGAGAAATACTAAAATGAATTTAGGAATGAATCATACATTGACTTGATAAAGTCAAAACTAATACTATTATGTTCTTCAATTGATCTTTGGTTTTCAACAAACAAAATGACATTACAAACAAAATCATTCAGTTTCCTATTAGGTTGTCAGATACGAGTACTTTTCCTTTGAATGGGCTGATCCTTTGACTTGGATTGGTAATTAACGATACTAGGTGGTGATGACACGGGTTGAAGGAGGTGGGGATTGTGGTGGTTTAAAAAAAAAACTTAATTTTTTTTTATGTTAAAAGTTTATAGAAATAAGAAAAATCTAGAAATAAAAACAAATATTTAAAATGTCAAAAATACCCATCAGCTAAAGTTAGTAGTTAGTTAAATGGATGGATCTGACAACTAAATGTAAACCTCAGTGGTCTAGTTGAGAAAAATAACCTTTTTGGATGGATATAGCAAATTAGGACAAACCTCAGGCACGTTTTTGGCTATTCACTCTACGTAATAATATATCAAAAACCCTACCTAACTCTTTTGATAGCACCTAATCTCTTTTCTCATTTACATCTCGCCATCCTTTTTCTTTCTTCCTTCTCTTCTGTTTTCTCATATACATCTTCATTTGAGCCGTTCATTCTTTTTCTTTTTTATCATCTATATCTTTATCTGCATCACTTCTTATTAGATTATTTATCCCGGAAGGCTTTCGGGATATAATATAGTATATATATAAAAAAAGTAAAAAAGGTATGTCACATTATGTGAGGCCTTCACACTCATTGATTCCCTTCCAAAGTTTTTTTAAATATATTTTAAATAAAGATAACTATTAACTATTATTTTAACTTTTCAATATTTTTAGTTAATATTTTTATCTTTATCTTTTCCGTATTTTCCCCTCACAATTTTTAAACGTTAGTAATTTTATATATGACATTTTTAAAAAAAAAAAAAAAATACACCAAATTAATGAACATTTTATTATCTTTCCGGTGAGCATCATAGTGCTATAAAAATGAAGAAAAAAAAACGACTTTTTTGTGGGTTTTTGTTCATGAAGATACAATAAAAGTTAATGGTTACTTTGTAAATTTTACAATTTTCTTAATATTTTGACTCTTTAAAACAAGTAAACAACTTATTTTCACAAGTATACATATGACATCCGATAGATTTGTATAGCTAATGTATGAAGGTGATGGTTTTCTAACCACTTATAATAATATTTTTTTATTGTTTGTTTTACGAAGATGATGTAGTTTTATTATGATAAAGTATGTTTTTATTTTACCTAACTAAACCCAAAATTTAAGTCTAACGTTTGATAAAATATCAAAAAAAAAACATGATCCCATATGAAAATAATCTTGGGCCCTTCATTCTATATCGTTGTTGTACAAAAAAAAGGTTTATGTAACTTTATACGTTGAGGCATTTTTTTCAAGCTCGTCCTAGGCACTTGAATTTTCGTCTTGCATAACACATAGAGATATTAATACATCTACCTATCTATCTATCTATCACAAATAACAAGTGATATATAAGACATTCGAAGGGCAGTATACTTGGACTACGTGGCTTCAACATCCAAAAATGCCGCATTGGAGCATTTGGAGAATCACATGTCCGGACATGCGTGCTTTTATCATGGTGATGGGCCATGTAAGTTGAAAGTTTTGTTTTATTTGAAATACAATAATGAGCAGTGTTTTGAAAACCGGACCGGACCAGCCGGTCGGATCGGTCGGACCAGGCTCCGGGACCTGGACCGGTCCGGTTCGGGTGGTTGGACCGCTGGTGCATCGAACCGACTGAGAACCGGTGAACCGGCCGGTCGGACCGGAAAACCGGGAGCTTGGACCGGTTTTTTGTATTTTTTTATTTTTTTTTTGTTTTTGGGCCGGTTCGTTGGACCGGTTGAACCGTGAACCGGCCGGGGGTTCGGTTCGACGTCCGGTTCGGTCCTGAAAACCTTGATAATGAGTTATACATATGGTTGCGACTAATGATAAGAGTTGCGTTTACAATTCGAAAACCCAAAATAATAAATATCGAACCATTGTGTTGGTTTTTAAAAGATTTCAATACATCAACAAATAAATATTATTTGACTATATTGATATACGTTAAATTACACATATAAAAGTCCCCGTTTAACTCCCATTTTGATACGTTTTTGACCTTATACACAGGAATTGGTACTTATTTGGGTATCTTTACGATTTCAGGTCTTAAACGATGTCCCGAAAGCATAAAAGAAGGAAAAACGAAAATTTCAGCGCACGAACGGGACCTTGGGTCCTGTGAGCTCCCGCTCACTCTCTGTGAGCGGCCGCTCGCTCGTCCTGATATTTATGGTGACCTTCTGGAAGCCCTACGTTAGCACCCGGGACTTTTCTGACTTTTTGCAAAGTGAGCGGCCCGCTCGGCCTCTGATGTTGTTAAAACAGAGTTTTCAGCTTCTATATTCTCATTGGGTCTTGGCTGGACGATCTTGGGCGATTTTTGGAGCTAAAGAGTTGCTTGAAAGGCAAGGAACAAGCTCGGGAAGCCGTCCGATCCATCAATCATCTTCCAATCCATCACATTTGCATTTTTATGGTTTGATCCTATAATCTATTTATGATCCAAATCTGAATTTGTATGTTACTTGTGATGTTTATCTAGAAGATTGTACGCCTACGGGCAAAAACACTAGTATATAGTACGTAGAAACAATCGTTTGTGTAGTTAATCATGTCTTGTATGAATTTGGCGTTTTTCATGACTTAATCATGATTATCATAATGCAACCCTGTTTCATTGTTAATGGATTTGTAGTTATGTTGGATTGACTTTGATGACTGTCGAATGTGTTAGGCGGATACATGTTGAAAAAACCGTCCGTTTAATCATCCGTAGTAGACTAGTAAACTTGTTAATAAGTTTACACCATGAAACTGTAACCGGGTATTGGTTTGGTTAAATTCACTTGGATAATGATTATAAATGTTTACTGGCACGTAAAAGGGTTTAAAAAGCTTAATGGTGTTGTTACTGATCTTTGACACGGTTAATGATCTTTGCTAGTTATTTTGGTTAAAATGGCGATCTTAGTAGATTTGTGTTCAAAGTTGGTAAAATAGAATAGGTTGTGAAATGCTCTACTTTATGCTAGTCTCGGTGGTTGTATTGTGTATTCGGTATTGCTTTCCTTGATAGTGAGTTAGAAAACTCTTAACGGATGACTAACTTATCTTTAGAAGATTCTCATGAGTTTATATCAGCTGCTCGCTAATGAATAACTTGAGGTGGTTACGTGTGTTTATCGTGTTAGCTTTCCGTATAGTTGTCATGTTAGGATTCCGAAAGGGATACTAATTGTCTGAAAATAGGAATGTTGATCACACCACCTTGTGTCATATGATATGTAGATGACATGCTATGATTGATATTATTGTGTATTTATAGTTATAATTTCTATTTGGAGTCTTACTTGTGTTAATTATATGTTTTAGAATTAATTTAGTTTAAACAAACTTCAACTATCTTTTCCTACTGTAAATCGAGGTTAGAGTTTTAGTACTATTGCATCCACTTGTGTCCATGGATCGATATCTGGTTCTTATCTCAGCTTACTACATATATGACAGGGTACACTTACCTTTTTGTGTGTGTTTTAATGTTAAGGTCTAAACCATTTTTATAAATATTAAAACCAAACGTGTGTTAAAATCAGTGCTAAAATATGTATAGTATCGCACCACGTCAAGTTTTTGGCGCCGTTGCCGGGGACGCGATGAGCTTTAGGAACGAACCGAGTCAACCTTTTACCTGTGTACATGCTTGTGAATACTTGTTTATACTTTGTTATTCGTTATTTCATCATTTATTTGCATATATGATTCTTTGATTGTAATTTGATTTATCTGTCTGTAGATATTTTGGATTGATTTTAGATTGGTTTATAGGTTTGCATATATATTCGTTCATTTACCTGCTTACAGGATTGTTTAATTTGATTATTCGTTCATTAGGATGTTGATAGATTTAATTGATTGATTATTGGATTTATTGGTTTGTCTATAAATTTTATTTGTTCTTTATTTGATTGATTAGATTTATTTGTTCGTATTTGGACTAATTATTTATTTCATTCTTTGTATAGTCTTTAGGCTTTGTCTGTTTAATTCTGTTCATTTTATTGATTCTATTAGTTTTTATTTGATTTTCTTGAGTATATAGCTTTCCGTTATTTTCGTATGTATTTTTGATTTTATAATTTATTTATTTATTTTTCTGTCTTTATTCGCCTTTGGGTTTGTCATCTATTCGCCTGCTGCAAACTGTGTCATTCTTATTTGCAGGTTGATGTCCACGAACCCCGGGCCTTCTGTGATCTTTTGAGGAGCAGAGGCGTGTCTTGAGGAGAAGCGAGAGAATTAGACTTCATAAGTCGCGTCTAGTTTCTGATATTCTTATTTTTACTCCTATTGTTGAGGTCCTAGTAGAGACGACGCGAGGGTTGATCCGGCTGACGACGAGGGATCTGAGGCCCATAGTGATCTTATCATGGCGGATGATGACATTCCGCTTAATGATAATGGTCGTCCTGGAGGGGATGGACTTGTACCGAGTATTGTCCGACCGGCTGTCTTGGCGGACCATTTTGAAATTAAATCGAGTATCGTTACCATGATACAAATTCGGTGCAATTCGGTGGTTTGGAGCACGAGGATCCAGGCCAACATATTGTTGCTTTCTTAGAGGTTTTAGCCACATTTAATTTGACGGTATCTCAGACGATGCTATCCGTTTAAGACTCTTCCCATTCTCATTGCGGGACAAAGCCCGGACTTGGGTTTTGTCACAACCCGTAGGGTCTATCACGACATGGGCGGAGTTATCTCAGCAGTTCATGCAGCAATATTTTCCTCTGGAAAAGACCCAAAAGCTGATGAACCGCATCATGATGTTTCGTCAAGATGACGGGGAATCATTGTACACGGCTTGGGAAAGATTCAAAGACCTACTCTTGAGTGTCCTGCACCATGATCTTTCAAAGAGACATTTGGTGCAATCGTTTTATCAGGGGCTCGGGTATGATTCACAGGAACGCCTTGATGTATATGCTGGTGGAGATCTTGGAACAAAGTCCGCTAATGAAGCATGGGTGATTATTGAGAAGGCGTCTCTGCAATTTAAATCTCGACAGAGTGACAGATCCAGGTCTTCATCTGCCAGGTCTGGTGTACATGCGGTGGATAATTTACACGGCAATTTCTGCACAGATAGAGGCACTGGCTACGAGATTCGACAAATCTCAGCAACATGTAGCGCAGCCCAATGTCCGTGTGAGCAGTGCGGGTTATCTCACGAGCCTGACTCGTGTGCTCAGGGGGTTATGTATACAGGCCTCGGGAAGCCGTCCGATCCATCAATCATCTTCCAATCCATCACATTTGCATTTTTATGGTTTGATCCTATAATCTATTTATGATCAAAATCTGAATTTGTATGTTACTTGTGATGTTTATCTAGAAGATTGTACGCCTACGGGCAAAAACACTAGTATATAGTACGTAGAAACAATCGTTTGTGTAGTTAATCATGTCTTGTATGAATTTGACGTTTTCATACTTAATCTTGATGATCATAATGCAACCTTGTTTCATTGTTAATGGATTTGTAGTTATGTTGGATTGACTTTGATGATTGTCGAATGTGCTAGGGGATACATGCTGAAAAACCGTCCGTTTAAATCATCCGGTAGTAGACTAGTTAACTTGTTAATAAGTTTACACCATGAAATTGTAACCGGGTATTGGTTTGGTTAATGTCACTTGGATAATGATTATAAATGTTTACCGCACGAAAAAGGGTTTAAAAAGCTTAATGGTGTTAAATACTGATCTTTGACATGGTTAATGATCTTTGCTAGTTATTTTGGTTAAAATGACGATCTTAGTAGATTTGTGTTCAAAGTTGGTAAAATGGAATAGGTTGTGAAATGCTCTACTTTATGCTAGTCTCGGTGGTTGTGTATTCGGTATTGCTTTCCTTGATTAGTGAGGTTAGAAACTCTTAACGGATGACTAATTTATCTCTAGAAGATTCTCATGAGATTATATCAGCTGCTCGCTAATGAATAACTTGAGTTGGTTAACGTGTGTTTATCATGTTAGCTTTCCGTATTGTTGTCATGTTAGGATTCCCGAAACGGATACTAATTTCTGAAAATGGGAATGTTGATCACACGCCTTTGTATCATATGATATGTAGATGACATGCTAGGATTGATATTATTGTGTATTTATAGTTATATTTTCTATTTGGAGTTTTACTTGTGTTAATATATGTTTTAGAATTAATTTAGTTTAAACAACTTCAACTATCTTTTCCTACTGGTAAATCGGGGTTAGAGTTTTAGTACTGTTGCATCCGCTTGCGTCCATGAATCGATATCTGGTTCTTATCTCAACTTACTACATATATGACAGGGTACACTTGCCTTTTTGTGTGTGTTTTAATGTTAAGGTCTAAACCATTTTTATAAATATTAAAACCAAA
>JAUTDX010000908.1:0-90278 GCA_030844895.1 Ambrosia x helenae
TCAAACATCAAGGATATTTTTGTCTTTTTGAGGGGTAATGGCATAACCGTAATAAGAAGGTTCAGGGTCGGTATTCTTTGTCATTATGGTTCTATTTAACTCTAACTAGTATTAAGCCCCCGCGTTATTGCAGAGGGTATAAAACCGTACCAAGTAGCATCAGTAACACACTGTTGCCAACGACTAACAAAACTGAAAAAAAAACTCATAAAAAAGATATAAAAACGAAAAATAACAAAACTTATGTAGACGTAAATACAGTGAACCATGCACGCCCGTTGCGGCGTGATAATGCACAAAAATAGACCGAAACTTAAACCACGGTATGATCGTTCGATGGGAAAAATAGAGGTAAAAATGTTGAACTACATACGGCATGTTGCGGCGTGTCAACTCGAAAAATTTGGATTAAAACGTAAAACTAAAAATCTATTTAAGATACATGGGATAAAGTTCAAAGTAAGAAAAAAGAGTAGGGGCTTAATGTAAAATATGAAAACTATTAGGGTTAAAAGTAGGAAAAGTAAAGAAAAAAACAAAGTAGGATTAATCTACATAGCATGTTGTACAACTCTTTCATGCACAAAACACTTTTTAAGCATGATGTAAAAGACCGTGAAGCACAAACCACTTGTTCTAAATTTTTACAAGAATACATTGTTACCTATGCAGTCATTACCAACATGAATGGCCAATATATAATGGTATCAGAGCCACCCTATGCCACTCAGAATGGGACGGCAAACCTCATCGAGGACGATGAGTCCCTAAGGGAAGGGTCGGGTGATTGTAACAGTACCGATGACCGAAAAGATAACATGGACTAATGTGACACCCTAATAAATTCTACATCAACCGTGGTCAGGAGAGATCCTTGGTTCATAAGTAATCCAATGCCTCTTAAATCACTAACACGTTTTAGGCTTAGTTGGGCTGTGGAGCACATGAAAGCTTTACAGTTAAGCGTACTCAGGTGAGAGTAGTATCAGGATGGGTGATCTCCTAGAAACCTCCAACAGGGCAACAAAAAACAATTCCGTGAGTTCCTGGATGAGCAACCCTTCGGGGTAAAGCCGACAATATTGGTGATGAAAGGGGCTGGATGTTGCAAACGCCTAATATAATTGACCGCAAAGCCTTACTGCGTGAGGTTCATCAATGTTGCCTTTTGATCGGTGAGCCATCTAGGTTATATGTTGGTAATGACTGCATAGGGGCTACCACTGGGGTCAGGCAAGGGGATCCCCTAGGACCCCTCTTATTCCCCTCGTCTTACACCCTCTAGTTCTTCAAGTACAACAAAGTTGCAAACTTCCCATTCATGCTTGGTACCTAGATGATGAGACGTTTACTGGTGATGCCATAGTGGTTGCTAAAGCTCTAGACATTATCAATTTAAAAGGGTCGTCCTTGGGGCTTTAACTCAATATAAAGAAAACGAAAGTTTTTGGCCAACATGTAACGTGGTGAAAGTGAGAGATGGGCATTTCCCGAGTGAGATTGGGAGACCAGAGAAAGATGTGAAACTCCTCAAAGGGGCTGTCATTCAAGATGCCAACGTTATCAGTGAGTTGGCCATTAGGAGAGCCTCGTGTGCAATTGACCTTATGGGGCGCTTCCCTTGCCTGCAAGATCCTCAAAGTGAGCTCATCTTGCTTTGGTCCTGCACGGGGGTTGCTAAGCCGTTGTTTTGGTTTACAGACATGCAGTTGCCAACCTCCCATGATGGATTATGCAGTATCCCGGTTTGATAAAGACTCTAGAAAGCAATTGAAGACATTGTGGTGTGCTAGGGATGTTTTTGGTGACTTATAGTGGTGGATGGCGTCCCTTCCTATGCGTTTGGGAGGGCTAGGCCTTCTTTTGGCCCGGGATGTTGTTGTTTATGCCTTCACGGCTTCCAAAGTCCAATCTTGGAAGTTGTAGAACCACATCATGCGGAACAGGGGGGTTGTTGACCTTGACCCGGACTACGCGCAGGCTCTGGAACGCCTGCAAGGACACCCCCAAGAAACCAGTGGTAGAATGTTTGCAAGGACACCCCCCCCCCGCCCTAGGATTTCTTGACTGTCATCCATAACGAAGGTTTTGGGCAACGTATGTCAGCAGTTGGGTACATGGCGATTCTTAAATACCGCTTGATGATTCCCATGTTCCAAAATGACGAATCTTGCCCAGTTTGTCGTACAGCCTGCCTGGATAAATATGAGGAACATGTGGTCCACTGCAAAGAGTTGTCGGGGTTCAAATATCGCCATGATCTGGTTTAGGATGCCTTATGGGATATGCTCAGGCGAGCCGGGATATCGGCTAAGAAAAAGCCGTCAGTTAATTTTCTTACGGATTCGACGGAGGAAATATCCACCTTACGTTATGCGTATGTGTTAGCGTTTGGCTGGGCGGGGTTAGAAACATGCTTGCGTAAATAAATCGTCCTTTATGAAATGGAAGTTTTTATTTTCTGCTTTAAAAAAAAAACTAATAGTCTTTCAACCGTAATTTTCCAGTGAAAGCTAAGGGCATGTTTGTTTTTCCTTATTTACACCAACTTATAACTTATTACTTTTTCAAAAAGTCAATAAGTTATAAATATTGTTTGCCAAACCCAAAAGGACTTTTTGTTTTAACTTTTCATTTGTAAGGAATAAGTTGTTTTGGAAAAGTAAGGAATGTGTGACTTTTTGAAGCTACTTATAACTTTTGGGGAAAATTTACCTATATGCCCTCCTTATATCCTTATACCTACCCTCCTTATATCCTTTTTGGTCATTTTACTTGAAAATGTAATCCAAAAAAACTTTTCTAAAAACTCCTTTTTAAAAAGCTAATCCAAACACTTTTCTAAAACCTCCTTTTCAAAAAGTCATAAGTTAATAAGTCCTTTTCACCAAAAGTCCTTTTGGCCTGAAATAAGTTTATCCCATGAGGTTAGTTAACTTTGATTTCTATTGCGTCTTTATCCGATTTATCTTCTTAAAGTGATACATTTGATATTTATTGCATCTCTGTCAGAAAAAAATAAATGGGTTGATTATAATATTACTGTTGTTTGCGTGTTTATAAGCATTGGTACATAAATACATATTAAATTCCAAGTATTTGATGAAAATTAAGACAAGTTGAAGATCAACATTTGTAATATATGTTGTTTTGTTTTCAGGTACAACCCTTTATCATTGTATCATAACTAACACTAAATAATTGGGATATATCTTTTTGTTGCAACTTCTGATCCTCCTACAGTTTGTTCAGCTTTCATTGAAGTTATATATGTTGATCTCCTTTGTAGTATCTCAAAAGACATGTTTTTTCCACTTACTTTGATCTTTTGACCGTTGCAATTGACTTCAGAAAGCTAGGCACTTTCAAGACTGGCTTTGCAAACTTAATCAAATTCGGCCTAATTTGGTTTACTTGTTACGAGATGCAATAACGGACTGTGGATGTGTTAATCATGCATTGTTTTCATTCTTCGTAATGATGGCATATTCTAAGAATGGAAGGCTTTGCTGTTCAAAAACAATGATATCTTTTATGAAATTTATAGTGTGGTTCGACAATAAAAGGGATGGAGGGTCCATCGGGATCCTTGTAATTCTTGCGACAAGATTGTGAACCGGGGTATCATGGTTTGAGTTCTCAATTGCAATGACTAGAGGGTCAAATTTGGTAGAAAAAACATGTCCTGAGGCACTACACAGGAGATCAATATTAAGGAGTCCGCACACGAAGTCTCTTACCATTGCTGCAAGGGAAAATTGAAGTTGCGCTAACATGAAACCTGCCTGGTAAATTGATGTTGATTTCCTACCTAGAACTTAAGTTAGCTAACTGATTGTTAGGAATTAGGATCCATAATAAGCCTGCTCATTTATCTTTCTTTTTTAAAGTCTTGAATTGAATTTTAATTTGTTTTTATTTTTAACCTATAGCTTTAGTCCTTTGTTTCATTACCTATGTAAATTAGTCAGATATATCCATCATTTTAAGACTTCTTAAGTTTAAAAGTTTTTCAATGCATACTTTCCACTTCACTTGAAGTTAAAGTGGCTACTTTTACCGGTTTTAGGGTCAGCTTGTTAGTTTATGGCTTTATGCTTCATGTTCTTACTCATTATTGTTAAACAGAACAGTTTGATTTGTGTTAGACCATGTCTTGAGTGTTTTGTCCGTCGTAACTGCCTCAAACTGGACTCTTCCCCTGTCAAAGTAAAATACGTTTCCCTAATCTGACAACTCGTACGGATTTGGAAAATATAAACTAAGATTACTTTAACAAATCTCAAGGTTTCATTTGTTCATACTATTTCTTTCAATATAAGAAATCTATAGCATGTGGTTTTACAATGAAAGGTATGGAGGCTCCCTCAGGATCCTTGTAATCAGTTGCGTTGATACCATCCGCAGCATTTGTCATTGTTACGACCAAGGGGTGGTTAAAGATATTATAACGCTATTCGCACATTCGCTATCTATTTTGTATCTTGTGTTAAATAAATACTGTACTTTTGGTCTGTGAGCATTGTTCGATTTTGGTGTTGAGTTTGCAAGGCATGCCTCAAGAGTTGTGAACGGAGTATCAAGTTTGAGTTCTCAATCGCAATGACTGGAGGGTCAAATTGTTAAAAAAAAAACACAGGAAATCAATATATAGGAGACCGCTCAATGAAGTCTCTTACCATGATTGGTTCTTGAGTGAAGGTTCTACCATGATATTGCTCATTGCTGCAAAGGAAAACCAAAGTTGCTATGACATGATACCTGCCTGGTAAGTTGATGTTGATTTGCGTACGTAGAACTTAAACTTAGTTACATGGTTTGTTAGGATCCATAATTAATCTCTTATTTTGTCTTTCTTTTTGTGTTTATTTTAAACTGAAGTTTTATTTTGGTTTGAAGATGAAATGTATCTTTTCAAATAATATCCGCTTTTGTGCCATGCATCTAATAATCTATTGATTTAGTAAAAAAGTTTTGTATTACCTGTGTATATTAGTAAGCCATATCCTTCGTTTTAGGACTTGTTGAGCCTAAAAGATTGCAATATACACTTCTACTTAATTTGAGGTTGAAATGACGACTTTTACCTGTGTTTTAAGCTATTTCTTAAGAGCCCTGCAAGTGGGCGCACCTAGGCCCTTAGGTGGCGAGGCGCGGGGAATATGCCTTGCCATCCGCCCATCTAGGCGATATTCCGGGTAGATTCACACGTGATTTCAGCCAAATTCTAAAAGTTCCGCCAAAATTTTGATATCATCGGGGAAAACTGGTCTAAAACATCCAACAAAATGGCATGGAACCAGCCTAGATCATGTCTAAAACTCCAAAAAATGGTATGCTTATGCTATGCACCTTGCTATTCTCGGGCCCTCACTTTTTAAGTGCCTTGCGCTTAGGAACAATGTCCACCCTTTGCGCCTTGCGCCTTTCGAAACTATGCTTTTTGGTTCCATTTGATAATTTATGCTTCTTGTTCCTAATTTTTATTGTTGAACATAACGGCTTAATTCGTGTTAGATCATGTCTTAAGTGTTTCATCCATTGTAACTGCTTCAAATTCGACTCCTCTTTATTACATGTTCAGGATCTTTAATATGCCAAGATTATTTTGATGGACTTTTTTGTGAAAAATATGTTGGTTTTTTTATATTATTAATCCTAGCAATTAATGAAAAAGAACCGATATTTATTTCACAATTTTCATGTCGTTGGACACAACATTCACATGATTACAAATTGTCCGAATATGATATGGTTGGGAAAACAAAAGTAACGCGTGTTATATGGGTGACCGTAACTTTAGCCACCTTTGCATGTATTTCCTAGCTATAAATGTGTGTGAAGGGCGAGATTTGGGCATTCAATCATAAGCCAAAGTCTCTTCGAACACAAGTGCAGAGTACTCCGATTACGATACATGGCGCAGGGTAAAGAAAATTCTCTCCACTAGCTTTTGTACTTCATTCATTGTTACATTTCGTGTTTGATTTAAGTTTTGATTTAGCAAATTGAAGTTAATGCTTTGCTATCTGTAAGTGCCCAATTTTAGTTTCGTTTAAATTGCTTGAATTGCTATATATGCTTAATTCACTTCATTCAGTGCTTTCCAGATCGCTTTAATTCTAAATCGATTGATTAGATCTACTTGCAACAACAGATTGTGATATAGGTGCCTGATTTTAGTTTCAGATGAACTTAAATTGCTTAAGTTATTATTTATGCTTCAAATCGGTAGGTGTTTCTACAATCGAATTTCAAATTTCAATCAATTGACTAGATTTACTTCGGACTGATGTTTGTTGTTGTGTAATTGATTATGTTTCTTACGATTGACGGATTTTTTAGTAGACATGTAACTTTTTTGTGATACTTCACATAAATATGATCAGGGTCCCCAATCCAAAAAATAAACGACGATAGGCACGCATAGCATTATTTTACTTTCTTTTACATTAACATTTCTTGCAACAATCAAAATTAGTTTATCACAAATTGACACGAGCCATGAATCCAGTTTAGGCGAAAGTGGTTTTGGATGCCTTAACATAAATGGTAAAGATTATCCTTTGTTGTCACAAATCAGTGCTGACACTCTGATTTTGTTTTCGATATGATAGTTTTTCATTAAATAAAAAACATTACAAATAATAGTTTTTCGATATTATTTAGGTAGGAAGCTTATTACTTTTAAAATTGTTAGATCCTTTTGTTACTGATTTTCCTTGTTGGGCAAAAGTTGTATGATGTTTAAATAATATTAAGATCCTAAATTATAAAATCAAACATATCTATAAAATTAATATTCTAAAACCATGCTTTTTTTCAATTTGTAACTGATTGAGTTTGGTTGCACATAAACAGGAACTGAGACTATCTTTTCCAATGAGGAATTGAGTGCCTTTGTTGGGCAAATCATAGTGAGAGCACCGCATTACATTGAAATAGCGTGTGGTTGCACAAACAAAACGGAGGGGGACGCATTTGGCGTCCTGAAATAAGTGATGATGGTACCATTCATGCTACATGCCACTGCCAACCAGACTGCAGACAAGGTATGATCAAAATCTCTCACACACACACTTCTGTTTTTGTATCTTTTGTTTTAAAACTGAATTATGGTCCTTCTGGTTGAAAACAGTGTTCACTTGTCCTAAAAAGTTTACTAAACATGCTATGAATGGTACAAATGTGTCCAATTGGAGGACCAAGGTTTGGATTACAAATAGCATTGGTGAGAAGATAAAGTTGGCTGATACATGTCTTATCAAATACTATAAAGGCGATGAATACGTGAGACCACGCAAGCAAGTCTCCCACCGTGACGAGTTCTTAACTTGTACAGCATGCAACAAAGTACGCCGCTTTCAGCTGAGGACAAGGTTTGCCTGCAAGTTTTACCACTTTGCAGCTGCGAGGGAAAACCGGACATGCAGTGACATGATACCGGGCAGGTAACTTGATCTACCTATCTAAAAGTTATAGTTGATTACTTGAAATGTTAAGATTCTTAAAACTTGTTTTATGTGTATTTTGTTTGGTTAAGGGGGTCATGTGAGGACCTCGAGGAGAGGAGCTCAAGACCACGCAGTGGATGCCGCAAGAATAGCAAGTGCGAAGGTTGCAGACATTGTGTGTGTTTTGGATGTGAAATGTGCAGGTTCGAGGATTGCCATGCCAAATATGTGTTGCGTTCTATGCCAACACACATAATTAACCTTGTTCTAGGTTTATCTTTGTAAACATATTGGAAAAACTATAAATGCTTGTAAGTTTTGTATTGCAAAAGAATTACATATCTTTTTCCCAACATTATGCTTCTTCATAGTGAAAAGAAGTCCATGTATATGAAATAACGAAGTCCATATTGGATAAACTATGCGTGGTTTAAGAAGATATTTTAATTTTCCCCTTAATGTATCTATAAATGCTTGTAAGTTTTGTATTGTAAGGGGAAAATCTACATGTAACTAGAGATCATAATCAACACATAATATGAAATAACGAAGTCCATCAAAAGATAACAGGCTACTCAAGAATTTTACACTTTTTTATTTAATTTGAAACTGAATGTTGTTGAGAAAAACGGAAGTGAATGTTTATCTTTACTAGGAACTTGAGTAAAGAGTAGATCCTTTTATTAGTTGGGAGTCTTCTCGGCCTTTTTTTTATTTAGTGTACCTACTTGAGCCGGATGAGGAGAAATTTTCATGTACGGAGCATTGAGTTACTTACGGAATCTCAAATCTCTTCCACCTTTTCCTATTCATCTATTCGGGATAGGACAAGCAGGCTACATGTAGGGTCTCAAATACCACAATATACTAAATCAAATAGTGAATGAAGTTCGTGTAGAAGAGAGTTCTTATTAAGAGCCTAAAATTGAGTAGCGTTAACAAAGTAGAGACCTTGTTCACTGGCACTGGGTAGTGCGTGTAGACTAGTCCATCATGAAAAAAAAAACAGAAGAACAAAATTCAAAAAATACATCGTTCTCTAGACATAAAATATGAATAGAAGATAAACTTGGTAAAGTATTGTGTATTGATTGTATTGTAAATTGTGATTACATAGGAATAACATATGATCTATATATAGACTAGGGTAACTACATTAGGGCCAGCTATAATAATCATAGGGCTGGGCCTACACAGGAAATATATATCGACTAATACGCCCCCTCAAGCTAAGGCCGGGACCGGACTTTTAGCTTGGACTTCAAGAAGAGGAAACGATCCGTTGATAGAGGTTTTGTGAAAACATCAGCAATCTGGTCATGTGTGGAAATGAACTGCACATATAACTTCCTTTTGGCAACTTTCTCACGAACAAAATGGAAGTCCACTTCTACATGTTTGGTTCTGGCATGGAAGACTGGATTGGCAGAAAGATATGTAGCACCCAAATTATCACACCATAAAATCGGAGTATCTTCATAGAGACACGAAGTTCAGCCAACAATGTTTCAAGCCAGGTCAATTCAGCAACTGTATTCGCCAAAGCCTTGTATTCTGCTTCAGTAGATGACCGAGAGACAGTCTTTTGTTTTCTAGCTGACCATGAGATAAGATTCGTCCCTAAATAGATTGCATACCCCCCTGTGGATCGACGGTCATCTGGACAACCAGCCCAGTCCGCATCAGAAAACGCTGTTAAGTTATGAGCATCACTATAAGCATGCAGGACAGAAGAGGAAGTGCTGGAGATAAGAAGACCATGATCAGCCGTCCCATGCAAGTATCGTAAAATTCGTTTAACAGCAGACCAGTGATTTTCGGTGGGAGAGTGCATGAACTGACAAACTTTGTTGACTGCATAAGTGATTTCAGGCCGAGATAGAGTAACATACTGTAAGGCTCCAACCATCTGCCTATACTTAACTGGATCAGCAAATGGGGGGCTATCACCAAGAGAAAGTGTAACACTGGTGGCACATGGTGAAGGAACCGGCCTAGAATGTGATAAGTTCGCACGAGCAAGTAATTCAGCAATGTATTTCTTCTGAGAAAGGAGGACATCAGACCCAGCGCGTACGACTTCAATCCCCAAAAAATAAGATAAGGACCCCATGTCTTGGATAGCAAAAGATTTACTGAGACCCCTGACAATATGATCAATTGCACTGCTGTTGTTACCTGTCAAAATAATGTCATCTACATAGACAAGCATATATAAAAGTGTTCCATTGTGGGAGTATATAAAAAGAGAGGGATCCGTCTTAGATCCCCTGAAGCCCAGAGTAGTCAATGCAGCTGAGAGTCTTTCAAACCATGCTCGAGGTGCCTGTTTGAGCCCATAAAGGGACTTGTGTAAAAGGCACACGTGATCAGGTTTTGTAGGATCAACAAATCCCTGTGGTTGTTTCATATAAACCGTCTCTTTTAAATCACCGTGCAAGAAGGCATTTTGAACGTCCAGCTGACGTAAAGGCCAACCACGGGTAACTGCCAATGAAAGAACAACCCGTATAGTAGTAGATTTTACCACTGGACTGAATGTATCAGTATAGTCAATGCCCGGCTGCTGATGAAAACCCTTAGCAACCAAACGCGCCTTGTAGCGTGTAACAGCCCCATGTTGATTCCGTTTAACCTTATACACCCATTTGCAATCAACTATATTTGTATTAGGAGCACGAGGAACCAATGACCAAGTACCATTTCGAATAAGTGCAGTGTATTCATCTGCCATAGCCTTACGCCAGTGAGATGCTTTGTTGGCAATGGTAAAGGAGGTAGGTTCAGAATCAGGTGAGGTGTCGGGTGTCGGAGTGGATGTATGGAAAGAGGTGGGTTTAAATGGGTTGGTTTGTTTTGGATTTTGGCGGAGGTTTGATGGTCGAGGACGGGGCTGAGGTGGCTGGTTTGTAGCAGCCGTAGATGTGTCGTTTGAAGCAGGCGTAGGTGGTGCTGCTTTGGTGTTTGTTTGGTAGCGGTCAAAGGCTGGTTGTAGAGTTGTAGGATGAGTTTGGGGCCGACGGGTGTAGGTGGTAGTAGAAGTGGGTTGGGTTTGTGGCTGGTCCGGTATTGCGGGTTGGGTTTGAGCAGGTTCTGGGTCTGGGTTGGGACAAATATTGTGGACGGGAGATGTGGGTGGCGAGGTGACAGGTGGCTGGTCTGATGAGGATGTATATTGGGGTGTCGGTTGGGCTGGGGCTGGGCTGTGTTGGGTTGGGTTGTGGGAACGGACGGATTAGGGTAAGAGGAAACATAGGGTTCGGAAGGTGGGGTAGGAGGTGTGGTTGAGTGGGGTGTGGGAGTAGTGAAGGGAAAGATGTGTTCATGAAACCGAACATGACGAGCGATATAAATGCGCTCGGTGAGAGGGTCAAAACAACGGTAACCATGATGAGAGGTACTGTAACCAAGAAAAATACAAGGGCTGGAACGAAAATCCATTTTATGTGGATTGTAGGGTCGAAGATGGGGAAAACATTGACAACCGAAGACACGTAGGAAGGAAAAATCAGGTGGACGTTTGAATAAATATTCAAAAGGAGAGGTTGTGGAATGTGTGCGAGACGGCATTCGGTTGATCAAATAAACAGCCGTTTCGAAGGCATAGTACCAGAAACGTTGAGGGACATGGGCTTGTGCCATGAGTGTAAGGCCGGTCTCAATGACATGACGGTGTCGTCGTTCAACGATGCCGTTCTGTTCACTGGTATGGGGACAGGATAGGCGATGGATAATGCCAAGGGAGGTAAGTAAAGGTGAGAGACTTCGAAATTCTCCTCCCCAATCGGATTGGACGGTTTTAAGTTTGGTGGAAAATTGACGTTCGGCCATAGTGACAAATTGTTTAAAAATACCAAACACCTCAGATTTTTGTTTCATGGGGAACAACCACATAAATTTAGAAAAGTGATCAACACATAGCAAAAAATACTTGTAGCCATCACACGAAGTCACAGGGGCTGGACCCCAAACATCACAAAATACGAGGTCCAAAACATGAGTACTTTTATAATCAGACAATAATAAATGTAATTTGGAAGATTTTCCAACAGAACAAGAAGAACAATGAAAATCAAAAGTTTTTGCAGAAACAGGGAGACGGTATTTAGAAAGCATAGTCTTGAACAATTGAGAGTGCGGATGTCCCAATCGTTGATGCCATGTGGTTGTTGTAGCACAAGTGGTTGAAAAAGCGACCTTAGGAATTGGTTGTTTGATTGGAAACTTGAGGGAGTAGAGTCCACCTTCACTTGGACCCGTGAGGAGGGTAGTGTGTGTATACTTGTCCTTCACAGAAAAAAAGGTCGCATGAAATTCAAAATAAACATTATTATCTTGACAGAATTTTTGTACAGAAAGAAGATTTCTTTTGAGTGTGGGAACATGAAGGATATCTTTTAGATAAAATGTTTTGTTTGGAGAGGTTATTGTTTTGGAACCAATATGTAAGATGGGTAAAGCCATACCATTACCAACGTGAAGGCTTTCATCACCAAAGTAGGGCTCCGCAAAATCAAAACCTGACATATCTACCGAGGAGTGGCCATTGGTTCCTGTGTCTGGAAGATAGGTAGTGGAGGCTTGTGACCGAAAATCCGCATAGTTGGCTGATGGTTGTCTATTGCGGATTGTAGATGGGTCTCTGTTGGGGCATTGTGCGGGAACATGTCCTATTCCACACCTGTTACAAGTACCAAACACAGTGTTTTGATTAGAAGCCCAACTAAACTGACCTGAAGCACGGTTCCCTTGGTTCCGATTGTAGTTGTTGTTCCGACCACTGCGACCTCCCCGGTTACCACGTCCACGGGAGAAGGAGTTCTGTCCGGTCCTGTTGGTGTAAAATGCTTGAGGTGTCGGATGTGAAGAGGAACCCGAAATAGGTTGCAACTGGAACCCTAACCGAGCCACAAGTTGCTGAATGGCCTGAACTGTGTCAGCCGAGGCTGATGTGGAATTAGCTGCTGTGGAATTAGCTGTTGTGGCAGCCGTGAACGCCTGAACAGGAGCAGGCTCAGGGGCTGTTTTTCTGACCAAAAATTCATGGTCTGCAAGGAGACCAGGAAGTTCACTGAAAACAGCAGTAAATTGTCTTGCAAAAAGGTGTTGTTTCACTCCATTATATTCTTCTCGAAGACCTACAACAACAAGCATAACAATGTCTTTGTCTGGCATAGGTTGACCAATATTTGCGAGGGCGTTGGCATATTCTTGGGCCCTGGCAAGATACTGAGTTGATGTTTCATCCGGCTTCATCCGAATCTGAAAGAGCTGTGTCCGCAAGGTAAATTCTCTAGAGGACGTGTGAGGGGCATATGCACGTTCAAGACCAAGCCACAGGTCACGGGAAGTGACACCTTGAACGTGCTGAAAGGAGGCCTCAGAAATAGTGGAGATGATGAGCATTCTGATATGTGCATCATTGCACAGCCATGCGGAATGATCTGGGTTAGGTACAAGGACTGGCGCAGCACCTTCTTTTTCTTTGCCAGAAACAGCAGGAGAAAGAATGGTGGGAGAAGGGCAAGGAATACTACCATCAACATAGCCAAAGAGGCTGTGTGTGGTAAGGAATGGTTGTATCATTAATTTCCAATGACCATAGTTTGTAGGAGATAAGGTGAAACCAAACTTGTGAGAGTTATGAGAGGTTTTCTCAATGGTGGTAAAGGCAACGATCTGATTGGTAGCCATGAGAAGGAAACAGGATGTAGCAGATTGTATGAGACTGCTGTGTTTTGTTTTTTTTGTGTTTCTGTCAGCAGCAGGTCAAGAAAAAAAAGAAAAAGATGGCTGTCACAGCAGCCTGTAATCGAACAGGTTGTGGGGAGATGACGGCAGAGGTAGGGCAGAGAATCCCTAGGCTCTGATACCAAGATAAACTTGGTAAAGTATTGTGTATTGATTGTATTGTAAATTGTGATTACATAGGAATAACATATGATCTATATATAGACTAGGGTAACTACATTAGGGCCGGCTATAATAATCATAGGGCTGGGCCTACACAGGAAATATATATCGACTAATAATAGATAGTAAATTTTCTTAATTTGAAATGCAAAATTTAAGATATGGAAAAGGTCTTGTTTGAGGAAGATATTTTAGAGCAACCAATGAAGGATGGGAAGTTTTGTACCTCTGAAATATCAAGACTCGCAAAATCTGGTGTTACATGGTTATAGGCACCCGTGTCAGGAAACCAGGTTGTGCCTGCATTCGAGTGAGCGTATGCAAAATTAGCTATATAATTGGCATGAATGTGGAGGTATCACAGCTTGGACAATCACTTGGAATATGATCAATACTGCAATAATTACAAGTTTGTAAACCATGCTTTTAGAAGACTCCTAAAAAATTGAATGGGTCATGGCCTTTATTACTGCAATGAGAGGAACCTCGACGCTCGCAGTTGTTGTTTTCACGATTGTTGGGCGGATGATAGCTATAAAAGGCTTGAGGATTAGTTTTGGGCATAAGTTGATAGCCATTTTAAGATGCACAACGTTGAAGAGCCATATGTTGTCGCAATGACTGAATGTGAGTAGTGGAAGCTATCCAGATGGGTCACTAGTAATAACAACAAAGAAGTTGATGTAGCACGTCGTGGAGGCTTTGTAACCATGTAGTCATGATCACTGAGAAGACCATAAAACTCACTGAATGTAAACGGATAAGAGCGTGCACTGATGGTGGATTTTAGGTCGTTGTATTACAAGAATTATTTGTTTGATTAACTAATCAAAAGTTTCGAATAAAATATTTTGGACGTCTTTTAATGCATTAAAAATACACCTTGGACGACTTTCAACCCATTTAGTAAGTTAATAGTTTTTTTTTGGTGTTACTGATTTGTAAGTTAACTGGTTGAAATTGCCACCTCTAATATTGTGATGTGATACCTTAGCATCTTCATACTCTTAACTGGTTATATCTTTTACTTTTGTTCTAAGGTATGAAGAAAAAAGACGGACTGCTAAAGATCGAAGACCAAGTTCACCTTCTAGATTGCAAGAAAACGGAGCCTCTACTCAACGGCAAAAACATGTTGCATCTACATCTAATAACAAAAAAGGATTTCAGACACATAGTGCAAAGAGCAACATTTGTACTACAAAAATCAGTCTCCCTGTGCCTCCAAAAGCATCTGAACCCGTATGTTTAAGTTTGCGTGTTTGAACTCCTTTATTTATGAATGTGTTGATTTCGGATGTTTTTCATCTCAAGTGGGTCAAATCAATAAATTTAGGCGGAGGATCGGTTCCAATGGGTTTAATGCGTTGAAAGTCGCTAAAAGAATTTTTTTTTTAATTTCACGCCTCTTGCATTGCTTATTCCAAGATTTAGAATATTATTGTCATGACAGTTGTTTGTGATCATAGTTAACACAATTGTTTATGTATAAAAAAAATAGATGACGAGTTTTTTCGGGTTAATACAAACCCTTCCAGCACATGTTTGAGCTGTACCAAAAAAACCAAATCCGTTATGACCTGTTACGTCCCAATTTGCTTAACCAGGTAACATGCTAACTTGACGTAAGTTTAAGGTTTTCGTCATAACAATTATCAGAACAAAAATATATTTAGATTCAAGGATTTTAGAACAAAATTAGAATTAGCATTCTGTAAAGCTATTTAAAGACCATAGAGAATATAAATCGACTTACATTTACATACTAAAAACCTTGAACAGGTGATGAGGAAAGCCAAGTCTGCAGTCTTATCTGCTGACAATGTAGAGGAGGCTGCTGAAGTTGTCTGTCCTAAAGTTGAGGTTGCTACTGATCTTTTTGACATGCTTTCTATGGAAGACGATCCTGTTAAGAATGGTTCAATAGCAACTTCTGCAGATGATCTATGGGCAGGATTCCAATGTATTCCCGAGTTACCCTTAGATGTAATTTTGTGTCGTTATAGGTTTCAGGTTACGGTTTCTCTCTAACACGTGGTTATTAAAAACTAGCTTCAAAATGGGTCAAATGGCATGGAAAATAACATGGGTCAATTGGGGCTACATCTTCTTAGTTCAAGTGGGTAAAACTGAAATTTGCTCATACATGAAACGGGTCAAATGACACTTAAAAGCATATTTTTATGCATAAAAGCTCATAAATCTTCTTGTTCAAACAGTTATATTATATTGGAATAATATAATTTTGTGATCATAATTGAAATGTTAATTAATTTAAAAAAAAATAGCTCTCCAGGCAAAAACTGTTTCAGGCCACTGACATTAGTTTTATCATCTTGCAGCTGTTGGCGAAACATCAGAACACAGGGACAACACGGCCTTTGAAACCTATAGTTAACAACTCCAAATCCACTTCTGAAATTCAGGATTTATTCAGAGATCCACCTATCGTTTCACAAAATAATGCATCAAAAAAAGCCTCAGAAGGATGTTAGAAGTGATATTATGATCCTTTTCGAGAAGGTAAGATTAATGTTTATTTTTCTTAATATCGTTATCCGTTTTCAAATAACATATGTAATTCAACATGTGGCAAGTATGGTTGCAACATCCAGGTATGCGTTCGTACCAGAAGTATAACATTTTTGAACAAATGAACAGAATAAATCTGGGTGTGCATATATATGTTAGGTTTGTTTCGGCTTACATATTAAGGCACATATGATGTCATAAGTCGCATACCAATCAAGTAAATCTTCATCATAGTTATTGGACATATGGAGTTTTAGTCAGAATCTAGGTATCCCTAAACTTTAGAGGTAGCTATATGAAGTTTACAACTTATGTGCGTAAAATCGACAGGTTCGTGTTATATAAAGCTGCCAACAGGTCAAAATCGGTCAGTTGTGGGTCAAATGGGTCGAAAGTGTAACTTTAATGCATACAACCACCTAAATTATTTTATTCAAACTATTTATATATTATTCCAGAAATACTAGCAGGTTTGTGATCGGATTCTACCACGATATATATTATAGACTTCAAAAAACTGGTCAAATGTGTTTTAGACTGAAATCAAAGAATTATTCGATTTGACCCATTACACAACCGTAACCCACCAGACGGCCAGACCCACCTGTTATCCCATCTCTACCACAAACCCATTCATTAGCTTATTTTTATAGCAGCTTTTATGCCACGGGGCAACGTGGGATGTCACTTTCTAGTTCGACGACTCAGGATGCTTTTTTCAACAACGTGGGCGCATCTGGACCATTAAAACTACAGTCTTCTACACCAACATCATCTTTATCTCCATCACAACCTGCCAAAGACTATGATTTCTCTTCATTGACCCAAGGGATCTAAAAGAAAAAAGAATAAATTGGAAAATATAAACTAATTGTAGAAAAGCTTAATTTCAGTTTCTTTCTCACTACATATTTATATTTTCTCATTGTTCCAACTTCCTAGGATGATAATTTTGTTATTGATAATTGGTAGTACATGCAGTGGGATCCTAAGCAGCCCTTTAGTTAGTTAAAAAAAACAACGGCTTTTGTCTTTATGGCCTCTTACATTATTTTGATACTAAGGTGGTGTTTGTTTTTCTCCCAGAAGCACTTCTGACCTCTTTTGTCTGCGCCACGCAGACGCGGGCAGACGTTTGGGGCGGGCAGACTGTTTGTTTTTCGGAAGACATTTCACTCCAAAAGCTCTTCCTGACCTCTTCTTGATGCAGACTTGGACCAAAGTCTTCTAAGGTCTTCTCCTCTTCTCTTCTCCTCACCCACCACCACCACCACCCACTACCACAACCACCACCACCACCACCGTCACCCACCCACCACCACCACCACCTAGCATCGTCCACCACCACCGTTCACCACCACCACCGTCCATCACCACCACGGTCCACCACCACCCACCACCGTCCACCACCACCACCACTACCACCACCCACCACCACCACCTACCACCACCATCACCCACCACCACCACGGTCCACCACCCACCACGGTCAACCACCACCACCCACCACCACCACCACCTACCACCTACCACCGTCCACCCACCACCCACCACCCACCACCACTACCACCACCCACCACCACCACCACGGTCCACCACCACCACCCACCACCACCACCGTCCACCACCACCCACCACCGTCCACCACCACCACGGTCCACCACCACCTACCACCGTCCACCCACCACCACTACAACCACCCACCACCGTCCACCACCACTACAACCACCCACCACCACCACCCACCACCACCACCACCACCATCACCCACCACCACCACGGTCCACCACCACCACCCACCACGGTCCATCACCACCACCACCACCACCACCCACTACCGTCCACCACCACTACAACCACCCACCACCACCACCACCCACCACCACCTACCACCACTACCACCACCCACCACCGTCCACCACCACCCACCACCCACCACCATGGTCCACACACCACCACCACCGTCTACCACCAGACTGCTGTAAAAACTCAGTTTATTTAAATTTAAGTTTATTTCAGCAGCCTGCAGACGTTAACAAACAAACAGTCTTCTTCTTGCAGACTGCAGACCTTTGGTCCACCTCTTCTCCTGCAGATGTCTACAGATGTGGTCCGCAGACTGCAGACCTTTTCCTGCAGAAAAAACAAACAACACCTAAGGCTATACGTAGTGAGAGAAAAGTTAGCGCCCCACTCGCTTCATTTGATTAGCTGGGACGTATTTCAAGAAAACTTTCGAAAATTGAGCGTTAAAAATTTAACGCCTGAGAGTTGTTTTAGGATTTTAAGGCCTGGGGGTGTGGAGGGCCTTAAGGGGCGCTAAAATGGGATTTAAGGCCCCATTAACGCCTCACTCCACATGGTCTAACCATGATCAAATTAAGACGCATCTTTAACTGACGTCGGGTTAGGGGAAGCCTTTTAAAGATATTTTAGTTGGAATCACTTATATTGCTTAGTAGTAGAGTGGGAGAGCTTATTTTTAGTTTTTTCACACCAACTTATTTGGCATCACCTTTTAAATTCTTTGGAGGTGTATATTTTTTTCTTATTCACCAATGTATGATGAATTTATAGATCTACCAGAGAAAAAAATGTTTGTAAGTTTTTATGAGTAAGGCCCCCTGTGCATGATTAAAGAAATTGCATTCTAATGAACTCACTTATATTTTAAATGGATATGGGTCATGTCTTTTTTTAATTTTTAATTTTCAATAGAAATTTTTTTTTTTTTAACTAATCAACTGTCATTTTCAAAAAGAAACATAGATATAATTAAGTTATATCAGATGGTTTAATTAACTAAATATTGTAGATGTATATTAAAATAATCTTTTAACAACAGAATTACATAAAATTATTTTGATATTTCTTTTTCTTTTTTTTAATACATCTGTTTTTTTAATAAAAGATTTTAGTCTACAAGCACCATCTGGTAATACACAAAAACTTGTGCATTAAGGATAATGAAACTATACATGCTATCTGATTCATTTCCAATATTTCACTGTATACTACATCACCATTGTGGAAGCTGGGAAAGTCTTATCTAGAAGGGTATAAACACCCCCGCCTAACAGTAAAGCGCCGCTGCAAACAAAAGTTCAGCATGCATCAGATATAATAATAAATATCTAAAAATTAATGACGCATAGCATTTAAAAAAGAGAACGTAAAGATCATTGTTAACTTCTGCAAAAGAAATGTAAATAGTTAAAAGAAACATATTCTAAGCTACCTCATAGGGTTGATCCAAGCGGAGAACTTGCGGAAAGAGAGCAGGCTCTGTGCACATTAGCAGAACAGTTATGGGTCGATTTGGGTTATGATTTATTCAAAAAGTAACGGGTAACATAGGAAAAAAAAAAAGGAAGTTTGATAGAATAACATGGATCAAACGGGTTGACATATATTATTTGGTGCATGAATCTCCTACATCAATATGTAAAAAGAATTAGGTATATATTGACAACACACTTTTTGTATATTTGACACAACATTATGAACTTCAAAAATAAAAAAATGGACAAAAATTTACTGGGTCGTGTTTCAATTCACATTAAGTTACAGTTTTGTGGATTGATACGAGAAAAAAATAAAATTAAAGCCTTATATGGATAACTTAATACAACAATTTGGTACTGATTGACCTTGAAATTTCTTTAAAGAAATATCTGGTGTTGTATTGTAAAAATACCTGCAATGCTCCAGCAAAAGAAGCAGCAAGAAGCAGAGGAGCAACGTAGCCAGTCGTGTAAGTCAATAGTAAGCTGCCACCAATTAACGGATCCTGTGGCAATAGAAATTCAACGTTTCATTCCATAATCAAGTAAAAAGGGTCATCATTGTTGTATTTTTATTATTTTTTTTAATAGTAAGGTTATTATTTTACTTCTACAACTATTATTAGTTTATTACCCTAGAAAAGATGTCAGAAGTCTTTTGTTTCATTCTTTTGACCAAAGGAGGATAGATGAACTGCTACTCAGTTGTCCAAAAACTAGTGTGGTGGCAAGATGGGCGGGTCAACATTGGGTTCAGGATGAAACATGTCATTTTAGTGCGAGCCGGGCCAGGATGAACAAGGTTGAGCTACGGGAACTTTTTGTCCATTTTAACAAAAGGTTTATTGGATTTTAATACTCCCAACTTTCACAGTTTGGCCGGCAATACTCCCAACTACAGAAATGTTTGCTAGCACTCCCAACTTTTAAAGTATTTTCCACTGGCACTCCCAAACTAACCCAGTTAGTTTGTTCAGTTAGTTTGCTGACGTGGCATGCTGACGTGGCCATTATTGCTGACATGGCATGCTGACGTGGATGACACATAAGATGACACATCATCTTCCACAGCATGCCACGTCAGCAATAATGGCCACATCAGCATGCCACGTCAGCAAACTAACTGAACAAACTAACTGGGTTAGTTTGGGAGTGCCAGTGGAAAATACCTTAAAAGTTGGGAGTGTTGGCAAACATTTCTGTAGTTGGGAGTATTGTCGGCCAAACTCTGAAAGTTGGGAGTATTAAAATCCAATATTCCTTAACAAAATTATGGATAATTAATAAGTAAAGATGTTAACAAAGGCAAAATTATTAAAAATTAATCTGAATCTTTGAATAAAACCGATTCAGATGCTGTCCAAAACTTTTTTAATATTTTATTTAGCGTATACTACACATGTTAAAGACAATATTAATAAAACCTTGGAAGCCGCAACGTATCCAAGGAGGGTGGCCAGCACAGGTGTACTGCATGGCGATGCAGCTAAAGCAAATGTAAGACCAGCCAAATAAGCTTGGATGCCTGAGAAATTAGTGGATGTTTGGTTGTCAGAGTACAGACACATCTCACAGACATAAGCCAAATACAATAGATTAATAATGGATGACTATGAAATTTAATTTAATTACTTGAAGGAAAATTAGCAGCAGCAGCGCGAGGATCAAAGTTGTCAAAGAAAGAAGGGAGTTGTAGCTCTATTACCTGCAACATTAGTCAAAATATATAACAGCTTTTTAATATAGCATTCTGAAAAACAGTCCTAACTGGAAATGATAGAAGATATATGTTATACAAGAAGTCAAGAAGTAAGGGGGGGAGGGGTGCTACCCCTAAACTTTTTTAACTTCACTTATTTTAACCAATCCTGTATTGCCACGTCATTTCACTGATTTACTTCACTAAAAACACTTTTTTGGATGCAGCACTCCACTTATTTTTTTATTTATTTTCATTTAAATATATATATCTAAACTCTTTTTTTTTTAATTTCACACGGTTTAAATTATTAAACCGGTTAATAATTTAATTTCACACTATTACAACCATCCCACCAAACGGTCAGTAAAATTCAATTGACTTCATGAAACCCTCCACCTAAACGGTTAGTAAAATTGAATATTAACATTGAAACCATTCCAAAATTTTGTATATAAACACACAAAACCGTGGGGTTAAAACTCACTTTACCACGGTTTAAACTTTAAACAAACAAGCACCCACACTCTACCCAAAGATGACTCGCTGGAACGAGGAAGAAGAGATCGCGTTGGTGGTGTGGGGTTAAAACTCACACTTTATGTTTATTTTATTTAATTAGGTTTTAATTTATTTTTATACTTTAACTTAAACAATATTTACCCACGGTTTAAATAATAAAACAAACGGCAGAAAGTGGTTCACAATACCACTACCAGCATGGGTGGCGGTGGTGTTATCGTGCTGGTAGTGGGGTACCCGTGACCAGTTCTGGTGGCGCCCCGTCCCCCCTAATAAATATAGGGCAAACTACAAGAAAAATGAAATGTATATTACGGAAATATGTAACATGCTCTTTTTAATCATTTAACGCAACATGCTTACTATTTCTTACCAAATATGCAATTGGTAATAAATGGTAAGCATGTGACACTAAATAGTTAAACACAAAGCTATGCTGCACGTACCAGTAAAGGGTGTATCATGTATGGCACATTGCATTTGTTATAGTTTGCCCAAATCAATCAATCATATCTAGTATATCCCACGAATGGTAAAAACTATTGGTAAGATCAAGTGAGGGTGAAATGTAGGCACACCTTACCTCTACCATTGGGATAGAGAGGCTGCTTCCAAAGAGACCCCCCACTCATAAAAGAAAACAACAAACAGGCAAACATACAAGCAAAGAGACAGGTACTACAGGGATAGGAAGCTACCGACTAACAAACCAAGTGAAAGAATATCCTAGTAAGATAGCACACAACAATCTATACCACATAAAACAACATAAACATATATACAAGAAGACAATCACATGCCAATTTTAGCGGACACAAATAAAAAAAAATCGAGGCCTAAAATCCTTTAGCAAAAGTCACCTAAACAAAGCTATGCTACCTAAGTGTCAAATCCTAGAAGTCCTTTACTTTAATCTTACTTCTCCACGAACTCCTACCTTGGATCATGTCCTCACAGAGGTGCAACTCCCATCCCAAGTCAATTTAGGTCTACCTCTATTCATCTTCCCTCCATAACACATGTTTTCACTGCTCTACTGGCGTTTTTTGTCTCCTTTTTACATGTCCACCATCTCAATCTCCCTTCCTTTATCCTGTCTTAGATACTAGCCACTCCTAACATTTATCTGAAAACCTAATTTCTAATCTGATCTAGCCACTCCTGTCTTATATAGATTTTATACCTACATTGATAAGGTACAGAAATGAACAGAGAGAAGAATTAGGCCAAATGATCAGAGTGATCATCTCATTAGCTGTTATTAAGACTTTATAGACGAATTACAAGCTAACTGTCACTAACAACCTTTCCCGCTCAAACTAACAGCTAACTAAACTATTACAATATTGACCCTCAGACTTAACAATATTACAGACTAGTCTTTGTACTACTATTTGATTATTACACATTAGACCCTGGACATATTATTTCATATCAATACTCCCTCCCTAAGCATTTTTTACCTCAAAAATCGAATTCTGGAAACCTGATCTTCAAATCCTCAGCATTTTCCCAGGTAGCTTCAGTGATTGGTAAGTTGTCCCATTGAACTAAGACATCAGCAGAAGCTCTGTTGCCCCTTTTTACTAACTTCCTGTTCAGAACCTGGAGTGGTTTGAACAAAAATCTGGGTGCAGATGGCAAGGGTGTGGTTTGAGTAACATCTCCACATGCTTTCTTAAGTAAAGACACATGGAAAACTGGATGCACTTGTGCTTCATCAGGAAGGTCCAGCTTGTATGCAACAGGTCCAAGCTTTTCAATGATCAAAAAGGGTCCAAAGAACTTAGGACCTAGTTTATTGAAATTGTTGGTTCTTAGAGAAGTCTGGCCATAAGGATGCAGTTTAACATAAACACTGTCTCCCACTTGAAAAACTCTTTCACTTCTCTTTCTATCTGCCACTTGTTTCATCTTGTTTTGGGCTCTTAGGAGAGAATGCTTCAACAATTGAATAGTCTCCTCCCTATCAGTCAAGACATCATTTACAGCAGCCACTCTTATATCTTTTGGAACATATGGAACAAACAGTGGAGGAGGGTATCCATAGAGGGCTTGAAAAGGAGTAAGACCCAAAGAATTATGATAGTTGGTGTTATACCAAAATTCTGCTAGTGGCAAATACTTGACCCATAGTGCAGGCTTGTCCATTATCATACACCTGAGGTAGGTTTCTAGGCACCTATTGACAACCTCAGTTTGGCCGTCTGTTTGAGGGTGGTGTGCAGTTGAAAGGGCCAACTGGATACCTTGTAGGGCTGTGAACTCCTTCCAAAATTGACTGATAAAGACAGGATCTCTATCAGACACAATTGTATTAGGCCAACCATGCAGCTTGAATACTTGATCCATAAACACTTTAGCCACATCAGCTGCTGTCAACTACCACTAAGATTACCTCCTTTCCATGAGATTTAGGCAGCCCACTAATGAAATCCATGGACACATCAGAAAATACATGATTAGGGACAGGCAGAGGTTGCAATAAGCCTGGAGAGGCAACTGTTTCATACTTGGCTTTTTGACAGGTGGGACAGCTCCTAATAAAGTTCCTTACTTGTTTATTCGTACCCTTCCAAGTGAAGAAAGCCTTGATTCTTTGAGTGGAAGCATGCACCCCTGAGTGACCACTAATAGGCCCATTGTGACAAAGGGCAATAATGTCATTTTGTAACTGAACATTCTTGCCTACTACAATCTTTCCCTTCTTGTACAGCACCTCATCTTTCCATTCATACCTGGAATTAAGGGAACCTGCCTGCAATCCCCTTATGATTTCATTTAAGTGATCATCCTTTATCCAAGATTCTTTCACTCTCAACCATAAACTGTCATCAAAGGTATTGACTGTGATAGCCAATAGAGCAGGATTAACCATTCTAGACAATGCATCAGCCACTCCATTTTCTCTACCTTGTTTATACTGAATCTCAAAGTCATACCCCATCAGCTTAGATAACCAAGCCTGTTGAAGTGGAGTAGTGATCTTTTGATCCAATAGGTGCTTCAAACTTTTTTGATCAGCCCTTATAATAAAGTGCCCCATAGACAAATAATGATGCCAATACTTGACTGCAAAAATAATGGCTAAGAGCTCCCTTTCATACACAGAATAAGCTTGTTGTCTTGCTGAAAGTGCTTTGCTGATAAAGGCTATTGGATGTCCAGTTTGCATAAGGACAGCTCCAATTCCTTTCCCTGAAGCATCTGTCTCAATGACAAATGGCTTAGAGAAATCAGGTAAGGCTAGCACTGGTGGGTTCATCATCATATCTTTGAGATGGTGGAAAGCTTGTCTGGCTGAATCATCCCACTGGAAAGCATCCTTCTTAAGAAGATTGGTTAAAGGTTTTGCCCATGTTCCATAACTTTGAATAAACCTTCTGTAGTATCCAGTCAGACCCAAGAAGCCTCTTAACTGCTTTACATTCTTAGGCTCAGGCCATTGTTTGATGGCTGCAATCTTGGAAGGATCAGTGGAAACTCCTTTTTGAGAAATAATGTGGCCCAAGTACTCCACAGATGAACCACCAAAAGAACATTTTGACCTCTTAGCATATAATTGTTGCTGTCTAAGGACCTCCAACACTTGTTTAAGGTGTTGTAGATGAACTTCCCAAGAGCAACTATAAACCAGAATGTCGTCAAAGAATACCAGAACAAATCTTCTTAGAAACTTCTTGAACACATGATTCATAAGGGATTGGAAAGTAGCAGGGGCATTGGTAAGGCCAAATGGCATTACCACAAACTCAAAAAGACCCTCATGTGTTCTAAATGCTGTCTTATGAATATCATCATCATGCATCCTGATCTGGTGATAACCAGCCCTTAGATCCAGTTTAGAAAATACCACAGCTTGTCCCAGTTCATCAAATAATTCTTCCACAAGAGGAATGGGATAACTGTTCTTAATTGTTGCATCATTGAGCCTTCTGTAGTCAATACAGAATCTCCAAGTGCCATCCTTCTTCTTAACTAACACCACTGGAGCAGCAAAAGGACTAACACTGCCCCTTACTACTCCTGTTTCCATCAATTCCTTAGTTAATTTCTCTATAACATCTTTTTGAGTTGACTGGTATCTATAAGGTTTGAGGTTAATCACTTGAGTTTCATCTTTCAATAGGATTCTATGGTCAAACTCTCTTTTAGGAGGTAGGGTAGAGGGTGTTTGAAACACATCATCATAGTTGCTTAACAATTTCTCTATTTCCTCATTATAGGTGGTGTTTAAAACTTTGGTTTCATGTTGGTATTCAGACTGGTTGGGTTGGTTTAAATGGATACTAAACAAATGGGCTTCAATGATCTTATTTTCTTGTTCTAACAAATCACTCATAACATCTGCAGAGCATAAAGTCATTTCATTATTATGAACCCCCTTGAGTTTGCACTGATTGTTCCCTATGGTAAACTGCATGGTCATATCAACAAAGTTCCACACAATTTCCCCTAAGGTCAATAACCATTGTATCCCTAGTACCATGTCATAATTATCTAGTGGAATAACTAAGACATCAGTAGTGAACCAAAGGTTCTGCATACTCCACTGAAAATTGGGGCAGTAGGTAGCACAATCAATCTTTGAACCATTTGCTACCCCTACTGTCATTTTATCAATGCTTTTAAGTAAGCACTTCAACTTAAGGGCTAATTTCTTACTCAAAAAGTTATGGGTAGATCCAGAATCTACCAGAATCCTTAACTGGATATTACCAATAGTTCCTATTACAATCATGGTAGAAAAAGACTTCATACCAGTCAATGCATGTATAGAAATATGGGGTTCAGGCCACTCTTGACCTTCAACAAAATCCAACACTTCCATTTTATCACTTTCCTCCTCTAACCCATTCACTTCCAACACAAATAACTGCTTGTTTGGACACTTATGCCCTGGTGTAAACTTTTCAGTACACCAGAAACACTCCCCTTTGGCCCTCTTAGCCTCAATTTCTTTACTAGTCAATTGCTTAGTATTAATCAATTTCTTATGGGGTGGTGGAGTTGGTAACAAGGGTAAGTGAGACACATTCACAGGAGGTTTAACATTTGATTGACTTCTAAAACCATAAGAAGAGGGGTTAGACTTATACCTGCTGACAGAACTAGATTGAGCCAAAGACTTATTAGTATTGTTCTGTACTTTTGCCAAATAGAAAGCCTCTTTCATGTCTTTTGGTTTAAACATCCTCACTGGACCACCAATCTCAGGTTTCAAAGACTGTAAGAAAATACTCACAGCATATGGCTCTGGAATAGACACTTTTAACAGACATGCATCAAAATCATCACAGAATTCCTCCAATGGACCAGTCTGTACCATTGAGGTTAAAGCCCCCATAGAATCCTCTGATAGTGCATCAGAGAACCTATTCTTGATGGACTCAGCATAATCTTTCCAAGAAATCTCAGAAATAGGAACTGCCTTAGTTTTCATGAAGGACTGGTGCCACTTTACTGCCTTTCCTTCAAGATGAATAGCAGCCAACCTGACCTTAACATTGTCAGGAGACTCATCCACAGTGAAGAAGTGTTCACACTTGTATAACCAATCATCAACATCTGTCCCATCAAATTTTGGAAAATCAATTTTACCAATTCTATGGATTTTATCATTTCTTGGTGAAGGAGTACCAAGAACATTAGAAACTGTATTAACATCACCATTACTAGATGTTCCATTGTTGAATTTAGTCAACAATGCTTGAACACTAGCATTAAGCGAAGCAATACTTGATTCAATCTTCTGTAGAGAGACTGAATGTTCTTCAACAGTCTTTTCAATGGTGGATTTCTCATTATCTGAACGACTCCTGGTGGTCATATTGGTACGCTGAAATGAACAAGAATTCAAATGATTAATGTGGTGCAGGAATGGACAAATCAAGAATTGATCGATCCAAAGAATGAATTAATCAATTCTAGCTTGAAATGAAAAGATTTTCAGAAAAGAAACGAAAAAAGAACAGAATTGTGGTGGAGTCGATCGAAGAAGACGGTGGTCAACGACGGTCAACGACGGTGACGGTGATAGAACGGTGATCGGAGTACCAAGATCGGTGCTCTGATACCAATGATAAGGTACAGAAATGAACAGAGAGAAGAATTAGGCCAAATGATCAGAGTGATCATCTCATTAGCTGTTATTAAGACTTTATAGACGAATTACAAGCTAACTGTCACTAACAACCTTTCCCGCTCAAACTAACAGCTAACTAAACTATTACAATATTGACCCTCAGACTTAACAATATTACAGACTAGTCCTTGTACTACTATTTGATTATTACACATTAGACCCTGGACATATTATTTCATATCATACATAAAAACAATACCCACTTATACACAGTTACACACCCAATTCCCAAACTTACTGCACATTGTTCTTCACAAACGAACCCTTTATCCCAACACCACAATATTTCCTCTCCCATCGACGGTTAGTTTTTCTAGTATTTTGTTGTTCCGAGTATTTTGTATTGTTGTTCTTTCTACTAATTTGTTGTTCCCACATCCCACCCTTTATCCCAACACCGCCATGCTTTCTTTCATGCTTTCATGTATTTGTTGTTCCTAGTATTTTGCATTGTTGTTCTTTCTAGTATTTTGTTGTTCCCAGATCCCACTCTTTATCCCAATACCACCATGCTTTCTTTCATGTTTTCATGTATTGTTGTTCCTAGTATTTTGTTGTTCTTTCTAGTGTATTGCTACAAAAGTGCAATATACAACAGGTTTTCAGCCCCTTTTAAACAGGTTTTTTAGGCCCATTTGGCATTGTGGGTTTCGGCATTTTTTTGGTATTATACCGAAAATACCGCAATCGATCGGTGTTAGTACCGATACCGAACCAATAATTTCGGTATCGGGATCGGTATTAGGTTTTGGGACATTTCTGTATCGGTATTTTTGGGATCGGTATCGGTACCGTACCGATACCGATACCGTCCCGAGCTCATCCCTACATAGCAGATCTAATTGCGAGCCTATAAAATTTCCCCTTTAATTTACTTGAGTACTGCTTGTCGCACAATATCCTAGTGGATGCACTCCACTTACACCACCAGCTTGGATGCGATGCGTAACACCACTATCTATATTTCCATCCTTTTGAACAAATGATCCTAAGTACTTAAACTTAGTTACATGCGGAACGACTTGACCCTGAATAGTGATGCGAGTGTCCTCGACGTCGCCAACACCACTGGAATCACAATAGAGATACCCTGTCTTTGAGCGACTAAACCTTAAACCCTTTCCCTCTAAAGCTTCTCGCCACTACTCTAACCTTGCATTGAAGCTTTGTTTAGTCTTTGCAACTAACACAATAACATCTGCAAAAAGCATGCATCGTAGCACTAGCTTCTGAATCGACTTTAACTCATCCAAGACTACCGCAAAGAGAAACGGACTCAACGCAGACCCTTGGTGGAGTCCCACCTCCACATGGAAGAAAACGAAATCTCCTACCAGCGCACGGACACTAGTTTCAGTCCCACCTTACATATCTTTAATTATGCCTATGTACTTCCCATGGACCCCTCTACCCTGTAAATGAAACTTTCCTTCACATTACACATATAAGAGGTGACAATTTCGACCCGTTTACATAATAATGGATCGAATTAGGTTAAATTATATTTCTACTGGGCCAAACTTGCAAAATATAAACACTAACAAAGGGAAACCGGTCATGTTAAAAGTCTTTCAAAGTGTATTCACATGTTTAAAGCCTTTTAAATCCTTTTATTTTAGAACAAAAACTACTATTATAATAATATAGTTTCTGAAATCATATTTGGTGTATTAGTTATTTTTTAATTAAAAAACAAGATGGAAGAAGCCAAATTTTAACAGAAATAGTGCAATTATAATTTAACAAATAATACAATAATTTATGTTTTTAGTAATAACAAAATCCAAATTCTATTTGATATTTTCATTTTCCAAGAAAACTAAAAAGTTCATCCTCTTAATAATCACATTAGCTGACACAACCATGTTCACTTGCAGATTACTAGACTACGATAGAATTAAACAATATTACTTACATTATGATTTCTTGATACATCTGGTAGGATAACTATGATTGACTCAGTTTTTGGTTTCTTATTTACTCCAAGTAATGTATATAAACAGGTGTCACTTTCTCATAACGAACTGCGGCATCAATTCTTCCAATCTTGTTTTAAAACATAATACATATTAAAAACATAATATGATAATTACCTCAAGAAGATTTAACCCCATAACAACCGCTAAACCAGAAGCCGCCAATGGTAAACCCTGTCCTACCTGTCCGTATGCCTTTCCAGCAAATGAAGCTGCTATACCAAGTAATGCTAGTGTAGTGGCCAAACCCATTGCAAATGCAATGGAGTCCCCTACAATCTAAAATAAACCATTCATATAAGTGAAGTGCAAAAAAAGAAATAACAGAGGAAAAAAGCTATACATTTAGTAAAATTCTTCACAAATTTAGATTTCATCTCAACGCCATCTCAAATTATTACTTGGCCTAACAATCTTAAAGTTGCATACAAAAAGTTTTAACTTTTAGGTAAATAATAGAGGTGGCAGTTCCTGTTAGAAGTAAATAATCAAGAAAATCTTAATATAACTTATGATGATTAAAGTCAAACTAGAAAGGAAGTTTTGGCGGTAATTTAGTTAGTTAATGTCAGTTTAGAAACGGTTATTTAACCGTCAATGGCAAGGGTATAAATGCGCAACTATGTTGTCATTTGTAAAATGTGGATTAATAATATTGTGTGTGTTCATACAAAGTTTTCCCACCCTCTGTTCTCTCTAAACCGAGTCCCTGCACATACGTGCAAACTCAATCATGTTCATCTATATAAACCAAGTCTATGATTCGCATAACATGGCCAGATTCGAACAGTTCCAACCCATTTACTTATGAGTGTGTTGTGTTTTGGCTCAAACGGGCTGAATAAAAAATTAAAGTTCAAAAGGGAATGGGTCATACAGATTGAAATCACCAAAAGTCTATACTTAATGCATACACGTGTACAACCTCCTAAATTGTTTTTATTCAAAGATTTATATTATTGTTGTAATAATACTGTTTTGTTCAAATAATTAATGATTATTATATAAACAGGCCTGTAATAAAAAATAATTAATGATTATTACCCAACCCACCTCTAGTAAATACAAGCAAAAGGTGAGACAATTAAAAGAAGAAAAAAATAGATCAGCTACCTCTGCTCTACTTTTTCCAGATCCAAATGCACCTAAAATAGTGGCAGCATGCCAGGTCAGCATCAAATATAACAAGAGACCACATTATTAAACCAAGGTAACCATATAATTCCACAAATTTAATGTTATTTACCAATATAACCAAGCGTCAATGGTAGAACACTTAGCGTGCAAGGGGAAAGGCTAGTCACTAGGCCCGCACCAAATATAACTGCCAAACTGAGAAAAGAATATAATGAGACAATATAACAATGCATATTATCATTTTAATGGTCATTTAAACGTGTAATAAGTTATATATGACGCACCTAGTAAAACTTAAAGATCCTAACTGAATCTGAACAGCTTCGTTTGCCTGCTGTCCAGCGGAATACATTAGGCCTCCAAACCAATCTCCAAGGCTTCCATCCGCCAATGTGTAAACAGAAAAGGCCGTTCTTTCCTGACTCAAACAAAAATAATTGCAGTTCTTTAGCGTACACTATTGAGTACACAATAACATGATTCTTATTTTTATAGTTGTTTTAAGAAATGCACATCCCATACACTCGTTTTGAAGATAAACAGAAAAAGTTTGTTAGCAACACGTCATAATTACAACTTTGATTGACCTTACCAAGACTTGCTAAAAGCCTAAAACAAAAGCTGCCTAAAATTTCGATAAAAAGGGAGCTTTACAGAAGAGTCAACAAGTTGGAAGAAATCAAAATTGATGAGAAAAGGATTCATACCATTATTTCTTCCATATTCAAGGCATGTGCACTCTGACTATAAACCAAAGTTGCAGCTAAAACATCAAATAAAAACATGTATTATCAGTTTATCACCTGCCCAAACTTCTACCAAGTACAAGAAAATCACACCACGAAATATAGCTTCAAAATATGTTTTCTGTGTCATTTAGACAAACACACAAAGTAAAGGTGTTCACAGTCCAGTTCGGCCGGTTTTGACAAAAAGTTTCAGCCAAACAGGCCATACCAGAGTACCAGCTAAAATGGTTCTGTTTAGGAGGTTTAATGGAGTCTTTTCTTTAAAAAAAAAATTGAGATTGTTAGTTATCTTAAACTTGTAACATCCGGCCTCTCTCACCACCAATCTTGTCAGCTTTGCACCCGATGGGTTACCCATATAGGAGCTCATGGATTTGTTTTTTGTTGCCCCGGTGGGAAGTCTTCTGGTACTACTCACACCTAAAGCACGCTTAACAATAGATTTTCATTCGCCACGCGTTAGTGATTTAAGTGACAGGGGACTCCTTATGAATAATAATAATAATAATAATAATAATAATAATAATAATAATAATAATAATAATAATAATAATAATAATAAGGGTTGTTGAATATTATACATATTCAAGAACAATCAGTTTTCTTTAGGCAACTCATTAGAAAACTAAAATCAAAATCAAAATCACAATCAATACAATTGGAGCTACTAATCCAAAGAAGCAGTTAAACCCACATCCAAACACTCCACAATATTAACATAAACATATCAAATATCAATACATATAACAAACCAAGATTAAAACCCTAACCTGAGATGGCGGTGGTCAAAGAAGTGATTTTGAAGCTTAAATTCTGTTGAATCTTGGAAGAATCATCTTTGTTGGTCGATTGATGTATCTTTTTTATTGGAAGTTCAAATTTTTCTTTGATTTACAGAAACAAATTAATTCAATTGAGTTAGAAAATTGTAGTAACAAACAAATGGTGATAAATTATAACTAACCAGATATGATGGTGTGTGGTCGACGATAGGATGAAGAGATAAGACGATGAGAAACGCCATTAATAATACTCATATTCAATACCTTTCTTCAGAGCAGAGCAGAGTAGAGAGAGAGAGAGAGAGAGAGAGAGAGGTAGACTGACTGTAAGTCGTTAGTTGAACCACGTCTGTTTATGCAACGGTCATTTTGTATAACAAGCAACAACATGAGGTGATGGCAGTGTTTTAGGGGAGTGACTTCACTAGAAATATTTTTAGTAGACTCATTCCAGTCTTACACTGCCCTATCAGTATCAGTTTACTGATCCAGTTTAGTGAAACACTTTTAGAAGCAGCAGTACACTGATTCTTTTATTTATTTTTATTTAAATTCAAAAAAATAGCCGTTTTTTTTTTTCAAACAGTAATTAATTTTCTAACCATTGTAACCAACGGCTACCTTTTTTACCCCTATACAACATTAAAACCCTATAATTTCAATACGAAAATCATATTAAAACCAAAATCATCTTTTAATCATATCGTAAAAATGGTCTCGTGGAATGTAAATGAGGAGATCGCGTTAGTGAGGGCGTATATGGATGTCAAACACACAAATCATCCTCCCGGTTTACAGAGAGATTCGTTTTGGCGCAATGTGTCGGTGGAATTCAATCAAATAACCTGTACAAATGACCGCAACAAGGATTCGGTCGTTAGTAAGTGGTATGATCTCTTCGCCAAGTGTAACCGATGGAACGCCCTCTTTGAAGTCACGATTACGTGGAACCCTAATCTTCAAGAAGATATGGCAATCCAAGTCACGCACGCCCGACTATGTGAATGCACATGGGAGCAGTGGCAGATCTTGAACGAAAAACCTGGTAGGGTCGGGCTCAATCTGGGTGGGCCAGACTCAATACATATAAAAAAATTTTAAAATTTTCGATAAAATTTACACTACAAAACTAAAAAACTGGGTGGGCCGAGGCCCGGTCTGGCCTTCACTAAGAACCGCCCATGCATGGGAGGAATTTCAACCATGTTGCGGCATGGCAATTGTTGCGTGATAGGTTTAATATTTAATGTTTAATGAAAGTAACCGTTAAAAGAAAAAAATTGAAGTTAAAAATTAACAATCAAAATACAAACATATTAACCTAATTAAAACATTAATCAAACATAAACCTATTTAAAATATTACTCAAACATAGCTAAAAAAGAAAGAATACGCAATTGACTCGGGCGAAGAAACGTCATGATCACTATCACGCCCGTCCAACCTCTCGTATCGATCCCTCACTTTTGGGTGTCGGGCAAGACATTTCTTCATCCAGTGAGTTGTTTGTATCTTGGCGATTTACGCGGGATGATCGTCGTTGACGATACTTATTCGGAAACATATTGCCACCACCTATATTCATATATGTAGTTGTATAAAATTGTATGTGTGATATGGTGTTTATATAGGGTAAAATTATAAACGGTCAAAAATTAAAACGGTCAAAAAAATTAATGGTCAAACAAAAAACGTTGGTAAATAGTTTGTTGACCAAAAAATATGATCGTTTCAATAATACCAACACGTTAACTAGAACCAGAAATTGGTTCACGTGACCACTACCAGCATGGGTGGCGGCGGTGTTACCGTGCTGGTAGTGGGGGTACCCCTGAGCAATTCTGGTGGCGCCCCGCCGCCCCGTCCCCCCTTAATAAGATTCGCTAGAACCTAGTTGGACGGTAAGGTACCGACGGTACCGACTAACAATTAATCAGAATTAGTGGATTGAAGTTTTATATATAATTTTCAGTTTTATATATAAATACACACACATTTATATGTAGCTTTTTTTAAGTAGCCATGTTTTAACCCTTTCCTCGACAATCTTTAAATATATAGGATTAAATCGCCAGAATTTACAGGTTTTGGTCGGAATCTGACCAAAATTTACAGATTTTGGCCGGAATTTGGCTGGAATAGCTAGACTAGCGATTAATCAGTGTTTACTCGGCAAACCTCCGATTAGCGATTAATCGGAGGCTAGGCGAGATTTTTACAACCGTGATGATGTCCTTGTTGCGGGAACAGTTTCGGGTTAGCAGGTTGAATTTATGAATTAAACTTTACCTGTTATATTTGAACATATGACTGGTTGTGATGAGTTGACAGTTTGTAAAAACGGTTCAATAGGTTGATGAACGTTAGATATGTTAGTGTCATTGGATTGACTTGTTGACCCAATTGTTTCATAATACATTAAGCAAGTTTAGAAGGGTGCAGACTGCAGAGTCAAGTCCCAATCGATATTCAAACAAGCGTAAATATTATGGTTAACTCCCCCAATATTATTATTTAGATCAGGAAAGCTACTCAAAAACTTAACTCCTAAATCCCTACCCAATACTTGGTATATATAGCTAACATAACGTATTAGACTATAACTAGGATTGTTCATATAATTATTCTAAAGACGTCCAAAACCTAACTCGGTTAAGATGCTAGATAATTATCTAAACAATTAACTAGGACATGATAATTACACCCAATAACAAAAGCACAAACACGTTTAATTATTCATAATTATCAACTCCTAAACCATTGCAAGTTTTGGATCGGTTTTATTGTTCGGAATTTCCAACACGGAGTTCACGCTTGGACGAGTTTATTATGATTTTACGTATGGGGGTTCTAAGCAGGAAATGGGGAGTAGACAAAGGTCTGCACTGGTTTAGGCCAGTGCACTATGGAAGGTTTTTTAAGTACAGTACCTATGCCGAGACACGTACAATGTATCATTAGTGAAGGTAGCTTATGTCCCTAGAAAGTAACCGAGTTTGCCCATGTATTTGAGGAAAGATTGAGTGTGAAATCGGCCAATAAGGTTGATCACAAAGGTTGATAGGCGACTGTGATAAGAATATTATCCACAAAACCAATACATAACATGTGATGAAGTCTCGGCGGTAAATATATAAGTGTTGGAGATGCGCTGTATAAATCTATATGAGTTAAGAGATGTAGGTAACTTAGAAAACCAAGCCCGACGCCGTTAAGTGCCTTTTGGAGAAGGCAAACTCGATAGGCACTGAGGAGCGCGCGCATGCACCAGAGCTAAAGTGCAGTTAGAATGAAAGGTGGCAATTGCTTGTGAGAGATCAAGGAAGTCATGTGTAGAGGAATGAGCTAGGACGCAAGTCATAAGAGGTGTGGAGTCGCAAGTAGGTGAACGTAGAGTGAATACTGTCTCAAGAAAGGTGACATGTCGGGAGGTGTAGGTGCAACATATGTGGGGATCAAAGCAAAGATATCCATGATGTTTAGGAGCATATCCAAGGAAGATGCTAGTAGTGGATCTGCAATTAGGAATGAGTAGCAAAGGCAATGAAAGATTAAGATTGTAAGAGGGTAAGCGATTAATGATAAAGGTTGATGTGCATAGGCATCACGCCCAAGGCCGGCTAAAGCATAATTATTTTGAGGCTCAAGCTTTGGGCCTCCACCTACATGGGGCCACAATTTTTTTTTTGTGTGTGTATGTGTGTATTATGGGGTGGCTTCTCAGAAAGTGAAGTTGTGAAAGAAAATTGGGCCATGTAAATATAACTTGAGGCTGCATTAATCATTATTGTCAAATAAATATTCTTTCATAACAACCTGTGATCTTTTGCTAATCTATAAGAGATTTCTAAGCATATTTTTTAACTTGACCAACATTAAAGTACACTTATTTCTTGGGTGAAGGAGAAAGACCTACAACGTGACATTCGGAAAAGAGCCCCCTATTTTTAGTTCGCTTTAGGCCTCTATAACGATTAGGCCGGCCCTGATCACGCCATTATTTCATGGGTAGGCTGGCATGATAAAGGAGGGCATGGGATGTTTCAGAGATGGTGGCAGTGGCGAAGCTTGGTTCAAATATCGGGAGGGGCCGGACTCAATTTTTTTCGATCGGTAGTGACAAATTGGCGGGGGCCGGATTCAACCCGGACTCAATTTACCTACAAGAATCGCAACTTTCTACCACTGCGCCAAAAAACAGGGGGGCCAGGGCCACCCCTGGCCTATTGAATACTTCGCCCCTGGATGGTGGTTCCTACTTTCTGCAACACACCATTTTATCGCGGCATGTAAGGAGTAGGGACAGAAGATCCGGAAGGTAATATTAGAGTAAGATGAAATTTGACTCATTTGACCTTGCGTTAATGCTTGAGCATCATCAGTCCATACATGAAGATGGTGTTGCATCTGAATCAGGGATTCCAAGAATCGAGTAACCTGCAATTATCTGAAAATCAACAGTTTGTCCAAAATGAAATAGGGGGTGTTGAAGATGATTGCTCCTGAAGGCTACTAATGAAGTACCGACCGTATCCAAATGAGGAGGTTGGACCAATAAAGTGAGAAATGATTCCACTGTTATTAGGTTGTTTGGCCCGAAAGGAGAGTTGCTTGAGTCTTGCAACCCGAAAGGTGAAGCACACAGTTCATTTGGTACATGAAGAAATGCATAGAGTTTTCGGCAGCCGTTGAATTTTTCAATTATGCAGCATTGGCTGTTGTATATAAAAGTTGCATAGCGGCATAGACAAGTAGTTTAAATCTCAATTCAGTAAATGTTGGTTGGTTTTCAGCAGTTTCAACACTATAAACAAAAGGATAAAACCTTGCAGAATCTGAAAAACAGAAGTATCATCTCAAACTGGTTTACCAATGGCTTAAAATTAATCCGTCAGTTTCAAAAAATCTTCCATTATTGTGAAGAACTGGACAACTGGTGTTGACGGATTCAACCTGTATCCAAGGTTGAATTGTGAAGAACTTGTGGTGCCAACTTCTTAGCAGGTATTGTACATTCGATGCATTGTAGCAATCGCATGCTTTTTAGTATACATGGTGACCACTTGCCGTTTCAAGCTAAGATAGTTTTGCTGTTGAGTTTTACAGAGACGAAGCTTGTGATGCTAGTAATATTTGTTAGTGATTGTGGTCAAGCCTCACCATGTGTATTAGTTGTTGCCATGGTTCATTTTTAGAGTATAGATAGGCTGGATGAATAGAGTCAATTTGATGGAGAGCAAGAGTAATATTTAGAGTTTTCTTAGGATAGAATTCGGCTAGATGAATGAAGCCGATTTTGTCGAAGAACAAGGTAGATATTAGGATTTTAATCAGCTTTGATACCATGAAAAATTCTTGGTTTTTTATTGAACAAAGCAATGTACTAAACCAACTATTTCTTTTTATAAATGCAAGAATGAACCATATTCAATTTTCTCTAAAAATCACACCAATTTAAAAGGGCAAAAATTTCCTGTTTACAAACACAAGTACCAAAGATCGTTTCTGCAGAAGACGTCCAGCAGTTAATTCACAGCATCAGGTGGATGCCTGCAAAAATAGTGATATAGGCATCGTAACGTTGATATTGAATTATGAACCAGTTGAAGAGTTTTCGAAACGGGTCAGTAACTTTTTTTTGTTGCAGGTCAAGCCGAGTTGGTTAACCAAAACACTTTTGACCATTTCTTTTGAACAATTGGTGTGATGAATATGATTGCCAAAACTATTCTGTATTATTACCATGATCTAAATCAATTTTCAAAAATCTGACTCGTTCCCTTCTAAGCCTTTTATTTTACTCATTCGGGCCATTAGAAAAGAGCTCAAATCGTCCCCTTTATAAGCAAACGGGTTTAAATTGCACCTCTACTTGGTGTGGCTCTATGATGAAGCTACTAAAGTTTGTTTTTCCGTCACCAGATTTAAAAAACAGAAAATGTCATACCTGATGAGCAACAGAAGCCTTCCGAATTCCAATTGCCATATGTCCCCCTGGTTCCACTCGATAAAATGTCGCTGAAAAGAAACAGATTGCACGCTCAAATAATAATGTTTTATTATAAAAAAAATGAGCTATACAGATTGAACTTGTGATTAACTTCGAGTGAATTTGGGTTGTGATTAACTTTGGATCAAACAGGTTGAACTTGTTGAAATTAATAAGTTTGTCAAAGTTTAATTTTAATGCAAACAACCTTGAAAATCGTTTTATTTTAACAATTTAGATCATTGCTGTAATGATATAATTTTTGTAACCATAACTAACACATTCACTATTTAAATAAACGGACAAAAAAGTGTTTGTAGTTAAACCCAACCCAACCCAGCCCGGCTCGTTTCATCCTGGACTAAAGGATGAGTTGTTTCAATCTAAACGTATTTTGACCCGTTAGCCAAATCTATACAAGGGTATGTGTGGTGTATAATAACTTGATAAGTATTTCACACAAGTACTATATTAGGTACCTGTATCACCTGCTTGCAATTTCTTTACAGCCAAAAATTCTCTGAGGCCTTCTAAAACATATGTTCTGCTACCGCAATTAGGCCAATAACGAAAGGCGAACTTCCATTCTTTGTTTTCTATATCCAGAATATTCATCATTATTCCTTTGGGCTCAGAAATTTCTGGAAAAAAAAGTCTGCACAATTGTTAATATTATTAATGTCATTAAATCCTTGCATCTTCACAAACTCATAAGAAGTCACATATACTATCATATTATAGTAGAATGCTTTATCACAAAGATAACTTCTTGGATTATATAAGCATTATTTTATTTTCTTACCTCGGCATATTTCTTTGGGATCACTATTACGACCTAATCTGATGTCAGCATCACTAGCAGTCAGTAATTTTTCAAACAAAGGACTGAGAACAGATTTGTTGCTAATATACAATTAAGGATTTACATGTATCAGATATATTTTTTTTTCACTTATTAAAGCATAATCTGTCTATACAAACATAAAACTTATAACTGATTATTTTTACCCTAAATAATTACAAATCAAAATTATATTTTGCAATTTCAAACACCACTTAAAATGGTAAATGAAATTGTAAAACAAAATAAAGACTAGAGGATACGTTTTGGGGATGCATTGTATATCTGAGTCAATACCACCAGGCCAGCAGTACGGTTCACTTTGTACTTTCTTGGCAAGATCCGGAAAGTTTATGGGATCTGTTTGAAATTCACGTGCATACCGACGATTTCGAGCCTGTAAAATATTACAGAAAAAGTTTGATGGTGTACAAATCGACTCGGAGAGCATGTGAGTAATTTTACTGTACACTTATTACACTCACAGACAATACTAAACTGCATATCCAAACTAATATTTGAACCGCAAGTTACTCAAACAGTAGAAAATGATTAATGATTAAGAAAAGTGAAGGTAAAATTTAAAAGTATGACAAGTAAAAGCAAACTACGTCTTACCAGAATGAGGTTTTTCTTGGAACATTCCATGCAGATCACTCCACCAAAATCCAGCAGAAAATATTGATTGAATGACACGACACATCCACAATGAACCAGCTGCAAAATTAAGGCGGCACACAACCAATATATTTACAATAATACTTTTATGCATGACACATAATCAAGTATAAGTTCTCATAAGTATACTCACCTTCCCACAAGATTCACAGTCTCTCCAGCCATCGTCGTTTGAATGAAATGTCTCACAGAACCTTCCATCCTCATATACACAACTAAAGAAATAAAAAATACAGACTTAGCAAAAGAAACTTATGGTAAATCGACATAAACACAATTTTGCACAAAAAATAAACCAAATTTTAAATAGTTTAGTATTGATTCAACAAGGACGCATATTTTTATTTTCTTTCCGTATCATCGATTTTGATCATTCTAATTCAAATATTGAGTTTTGAGATACATGCAGAATTACCAACCAAAGTACTCCTTTTAAGCAACAGATTATTCTAGCTTTAATCTGTATTTTAAACGGTGTCAGACACTCAGTGAGGATGGGAACCCCCGAGCCAAGACATCAGACGAGATAGGCGATACCATGATCAAAACAAGACTTGAACCATGAAGTCGCCAGGTTCATTGAAAAAGAGAAAGAGCCCGGTTGCAACGTTGCTTACATTTCTAGGATTTTAGAAACGTCGAATTTTAGAAACATTTGGTCTTTTAAAGATGGCAACCCGTTTATTCCATCAAAAAACAAATGACTACAAAAAAAGAGAAAAAAGGACTCCAAAAACAATGGCGAAGCTTGGAGATCGAATTGGTGGGGGCCGGACTCATTTTTTTCCTACCGGTAGGGGCCCGAAGATCAAAACGGTGGGGGCTGGACTCAGTTCATATAAAAATCACCTACGAAAATCGCAAAATTCCACCACTGCGCTAAAAATCGGCAGGGCGGAGCACCCCCGACCTCCACTAAGTTTCGCCCCTGTCCAAAAACTGAGGGCGTGGCCTCACTTCCTGTACGCTAAGCGCCTTGCAAAACACAATGCGATCTCCTACTCCTCAAGCGTATAAAACCCGTAATTTAATCAACTAATTATCTCACTATAATTTTTACAAATCACAACCTCTTTCTAAAACCCCAACATCAACATGAACACCTGTATCTAATTCAAAGACTTGCAGAACCCAAGATTCAATGCAAATACCCCAAAACCAATACCATGCAATTGTAGCAGCAGATTACTTGCAACATAAGCAACTATGACCCATAAAATGCACTGAATTATACAACACCACACTAATATAGAGGCTTTTAACACATTAAACTAAACAATTAAACAAACAAAAAACATTAAAAGAAAGGAATGGGAGAAGGTTACGAGCAGCGATAACAGAGGTTTGCACGTTCGCCATTACGGAGTCTCCAACCGTTTCTGAAGCAAGTAGAGGTCGAATCATGGCATTGAAAGCAACAAGACTTTGATGATGATGAAGCAGAAGCCATTGAAGCCTCTGCAATTGTTGAGATCAATAAACCCTAAAAGAAACAAATTCTTGAAACAGACTATTATTATTATTATTATTATTATTATTATTATGTGTTCTGTTGTTATAATTATATATCCCAAATAATAATATTAATTAATTAATAATAATAATGTTAAGATTATAAAGACAGAAGAAAAGATTGGGAATGTAATTAATAGCAGACTGAGTGAGTGTTGGGCAGAGAGAGGGAGCAAAATAATATCAACTTACATATATGCAGAAATTGTTGGAAATCAATGAATTAATGTAGCAATTTTATTTTTATTTTTTTAGTTTTTTTTTTTAATTTAAATCACTGAAATTTTGGACAGGTTTTATTTATAACTTGTGATCATAATTTGCTGACTTCTGAAAAGATATTGGTTGACTGTCCTATGTCTTTTTTTTGATCTTTGAGTATATGATATTTTGTGCTTCTGTTGTATAGGTTATGGTTATTTGTTTTTATGGGTTATTTGTGATAAAAGACTCAAGCCCCACACTCCACAATTAGCAAAATGAGATTAGGTTATAGTTTTAAGATTAAGAGGAATGGGAAAATTGGCATAATGCTAGAAATCGAAGCGTGTGTTGGATCGTAAAAGCTAGAAATCGAGATGTTGTAGTTGGCGGTCTCTCTACTGGGACGGGCAGAATTGCATTAACCGAGTTCGAACTCAGTGGGGATCTTGAACCAAACACCTGGTAGGGCCAGGCTCAATATCGGCGCGCCGGACTCAATACATATACAAATTTTCAAAAAAATTCGATAAAATTTACACTACGAAATGAAAAACTGGACGGGCAGAGGCCCGGTCTTAGCTCCACTAAGATCAACCTATGTTCGAACTAAAGGGTTTTCTAATTTGTTGTTTCATTTGTAAACATTTGAAGATGAAGTGTCCCATTATCGTCTTCTACCGACTCCTAATCTCATGTTTCTATTTTGTTCCTTAGAGTTCTCTCTCAGGGGCTGTTTGGTAGCCTCTTAATCAGCCTCTTAACCATTCAGTTCTGAATCATTCAGCATTCAGACTGTTTGTTTCAGCCTCTGAATGTAATGATTAAGTCTGAATCATTAAGATTTGGGATGTTGCTGAATCATTAAGCACTGAACCATTAGACACTAAACTAAGCTGAACCTTAATGAGGCTTTCCTACCAATGTGAGACAAGAAAAATTAACCATTAAGAGATCCAACTTAATGATTCAGCACTTAACCATTCAGACCTCTTAACCATTCAGACCTCTTAACCATTCAGACCTCTTAACCATTCAGACATCTTAATGATTCAGCACTTAATGAACCAACAACCCCTCAGTCTTTACTTTGTTAACCAATGACTCTTGATTGCGGTCCTATAAGGCTATAAGCTCTCTTAAAGTGATAGTCCTAACCCTTTTTATTTTTTGAATAATTATCCTATATGTTAATTTTAGGATGCCCATGAATAGTACTTTCGTCAGTTTTAAAAAGTCTTTAAATACAAAATGTTTCATCCATGTTAACTAAGTATGTTATGGCATAGATGGTGGGAGTGTTATTATGTTTGGTCTCTTGGCCGGGTTCGAGTCTTGCAAGAATCTAAATTTTTTTCCATCATTTTACCTGTTTTTTTATTAATAAAAAAAGGCTCAGTGGTTTACAGGTGTTCTTCTGTGGTGTCTCCACCTTAAAGCTTCTTTGAGTCATCACTTCCTACTGATATAAAGAGTTTTATTTAAACATTTGTTTTCCTTTCGGTTTTCAGCAGCAGTCGAGAAGAGTTTCGAGATTTCGAGCAGATTGAAACCGGTAATTTGTCCTTAGATTTATAGTTGTATCTTTGTTTGAAATGTGTGAGACGGTATGGAAACGTTTTGTTTCGGATTTTTTTTGCTAAATGTTGTTACCTTCAGATGAGTTTTCACTAAAAATTGTAAAGTTCTGTTTTAAAACTCTGTTTGTTGCGTTTAGTTTCTTTAGCTGCATGTTTCTTTTCCTCTGGGTCCTTTGACCTCGATGACCTTGGCCTTGACCTTGATCTAGACACCCTCTGGGATGTCCATGGTTTCTGATGATAAGATGGTTTTTATCTTTTTCTTCTTCTTCTTCCCTGTCGGTTATGGTGGTGTAAAGGGTTGGTGTCTGTATGTTTTAGGGTAGGTTTAGTGGGCTGGTTGTTCGGGGATGGGCCTCAGATTGTTAAGTGGGCTTCGGTTAAAAATACATGCTATGAATATTTTGTTTTGAATTTTGTTGGTAAAGGGTAAAGACTCAATTGAATTTTTACTAAAAATTGTTTTAATTTTCTGTTGTAATTATCTGGGGTATACACAAGTTTTTTATTAGGATGTTAATTCCACATTATAAATTGTAGGTTATTTTTATCAGCAAACTTGAATGCCGTTAAATAAAGGTAGTGTGTACATAGAGGACCAAGTTCTAGCACAATAACTCAAATAACTTTATGCTATGTAAATAACAAAACAGTGAGTTTTTGTATCCTTGCAAACAAAAAATGGTGACATAAGTAGACTAAACTCTTAAAGCATGTAGGTTTTGTCCTATCATGTTAGTTCTCTAAAAGTTAGCAGTAAATAAACATGTGGTTGTTTTAATGTGTGGAACTAATATATATAAGCTATTAAACCTTGTGTTTGTATCCCTAGATTCAACCATAATGGTGATAAAGTTGTTTTTTTAAAGAATGATGATAAAGTTGTAACTTGAAATTCTGTTATCTTGTGATTGTTTAGTAGTACAATCTTGATCTCAAAAAAACATGGCATGTAAATTATCATAGTTTATCATTAAAATGTCCAAAAAGAAAAGCCCTCTGTTTGAATTTGTTGTTGTTATTAAATGTGCTATATAGAACTTTATAATGAGTATTCAACAATGATCTGGGTACGTTTATTTAAAATGTAAATTGTGACTATGTTTGTTTCAATAATGATTTGCCAATGTTTGTTTCAAATGTAAATTGTGAGGGATTGTAAAAATGTTAAATCCCTTGACAAGCATTTATGCACCTTTTTTAAACGCTTATTTCCCCTGGTAACACCTGTTTACGCTTTCTGTGCATGTTATCCTTTGCAGGCGAAGAATACTATGGATTGAAATAGTCCGACGTATGACTGTTTTATTTGGGCATGTTATTTATTGACATCTCTATTCGCTCACAGACATGTTCAAAGTTGCGCAACGCGCAACTCAGTAACCCACTAGTTTTTTTAAATAACTATAATGATTATCCTATCTATTAATTAAGGAATGGAATGAACAATGCATGGCAATTTCGTTATTTCTGTATGGTTTGAGGTAGTGTTGTATTTTTGTTTTTTTTTTCTTTGGATATTTAAACCATTTTTCAATCTCCCTTATTTCTCTTCCCTTTTGACAAGTTCTCTGTCTCAGCCAACCCTCATCCCCACCCAACCGCCTGAACTCCACCACCCGCCATCGTGTTGCCAGACCTCCTCAGTGTTGGTGGTATGTGGGTTTCTAACCTCATTGTTATCACTACTAATCTCTCTCTCTCTCTCTCTCTCTCTCTCTCTCTCTCGTGTTATGCACCCAACCCTCGTCCCCACCCCACCGTCTGTTACCAACCGTCTCTGTCGCACGACAACGTGTTGCCATCCACATGCAACCCTCATCAACCTGATTGCTCTGCATGTCATGTCATTATACTTAAAATCAAGGTTTAAATAGTTAATTAAATGGATTGTAAATTTAATTTAGGAATATTGGATTTTAATAATCCAAATTTTTACGGTTGGTCCTCCTAACTCAAGAAATTCTCTCCGACAATCCTAACTTGTAAAATATTTTCCTCCACTGAGCCTTTTCTAGTTGGGGTCTAACCCAGATAGTTCATAGTGACGTGGCAGGTAATGTGGACAATGATGTGGAATTTTTTAACTCTGTTTATTTAGTCCTGCCGCCGCCTTTGCTACAACCACCACCCACTACCATTGCTATCACCACCATCAGCCACCACTGCTACCACCACCATCAGTCGTCACCACCACAAAATGAATTCAAGTGGAACTTTACCGAAGCCGTTCAAATCAAAATAAGTTCTCCCATCGCCGGTCAACAAACCACATTCTCCGGCGAAGCACGTTTGAAAGGTGCAAATGCACTCCTGCAACCGGATCTAAAACCTTTAGTTCCGTCTGACCTAGTAGCATCTGTCGGGATTGCAGTAGTTTATGTCGGGGATGGTGGTAAGGGACGATGATGGGGGTTGGTGGTGCATTGGTTTAGAGTATAGGTGGAGACGATGGTGGAGCAAGTGTTGAAGATGATGGTTGTGCCATGAGAGGTGGGTGGTTGTGGTAATGGTCAGGTGGTGGGAGTGGTTAGGAAGAAGGGAGTGTTGTGAGTGGTGGGTGGCGGTGGCTAATGGTGATGACTAAGGGAAAGTGTTATGAATGATGGGTGGTGGTGGCCGACTATGGTGGTGGGTGGTTGAGAACGGTGGTATAGGTGATGGAGCTAGATGCGGTGATGGCAATGATGCCACATAAGCTTTCACATTATCAAATAATTAAGTTTTATGCCACATAAGCTGCCATGTCAAGAAAAAAAAAACTAACTAGGTTAGACCCCAGATAGAAAAGACTCAATGGTGAAAAATAGTTTATAAGTTGGGACTATCAGATGAAATTTCTTAAGTTGGATTAATGTCGACCAATTCGTCAAAATTTGGATTATCTATACTACATCATAAAGGAGGAGGCATGGGCAAATATGTCCAAAGTTAAGATAGTATATCAAGAGTGCTTTACAAGTCTCTAATTTTTTGTCATTTTCTTCCTTTTATGCCCTCATGTACACCTTTAATACTAATGTATATATCTCTTATGCACTCTTTGTATCCACATGAAGATGTAACCTCACCATAAACACCAAATTAAATGTTGTAATCCTTGAACATCTATATTACATTATAAAGAGGGAGCAATGGGTAAAAAGGTCCAAAATGTCAAAGTTAAGGTGGCAACTTAAAAGTCACAAGTGTAATTCTCTAAACTTGACCACTTTTCTTCCTTTTATGCCCTTGTTATTGCATTAAGATGCTTGTACCATGTGATGCATTAAGATGCTTGTACCATGTGCTTTAACAATTTGACATCAATATTGTGCATTTAACATTGAAAGCTCTTAAATTAATGTACTATTTATTACAACTATTTATATTATTAGTATTTAACATTTTTTTTGCAAAACTTGCACTTAATTTGTTGCAACATTTGTCTGATCAAGTATTTCTTTACTTACGTTTTTAAGAAAAGTTGATTAAGTTGAAGTTTTTCTTGGTTAAATTTTTTATTTTTTCTCATATTAGAAGTTTGTTTTTATATATGGAGAAGGGTAAAACTTTATTGTTCACGCTTAATCACCTTAAACAATGATCATACATCATTCTTTTCATCTTTAATTGGAGACATTCTTCAATAAAATAAAATTAACTTTTTTTTTATCCTCAGTTGTTTATTAAGTGCAGCGATGAATGGAATAGACTGGTTGGAGAGCTTCTTTAGTATGCATTGTACACCTATCATGGTGAGAAAGTTGTTATAATATTTGAAGTATGCAACACCTTATAGCTTATACACATTTATATCCTATGAAAATGAGACCTGCATAATCTTAGTAGACATCTGCTGCTGATTTTGGACATAAATAGGATCGATGTAGAAAAAATCACATGTTGCAATACAATAAGACCTTCAGGCGCATTTCATTGTCTATCTTTTGTGTTTGATTTTACACCTTTTATTCAATAGATTACCTGTTGCAACACAATCGGCACATGGAGAACGATTATCGATGAAGAAGAAATGCGGAAGAGGAAGAAGCAAAGCGACCTTAACATAAAGAATCGCCGAGGGTACGTTTAGTCCAAGGTTTTGTGTTTTTTTATAAAGTTTGGAGCTCGTTGATGTTTTTTGCGGTTAAGCGCGCCGCAACGCGCGCGGGGAACATACTAGTAATTATTAAATCTATAAGTTAATCATGAAATTAACATGGGTATTTGAAATGGTACATAACTATTTATTCATTAGTAGCTTTATATAAAACTATATAATATAATGAAGCTTATAAATAAAATACCTATAAAAACAATTAAATTGTCATTAAAAAGCCATCAAATATTGAAGTCGATGATCGCAATACTAATTTGAGGTCAACATGTCAATTAAGAAAAAAATAATAATTAAGTTTGGTGGAAGGATTTTTAAAAATTGTCAATTAAATATGGAATTGTTCATTAATGCATCTATATACGATACCGAGCCATTTGTTCTTTCTAACTGCATTTGAATAACGATTTTACTTTGTAACAAAAATTAACACCCATCATGTCCCATTAAATTTGACGCTCCTTAGTCCTTACGGTTTGTTATAAAACGTGCGACCTTGGTGCAAGTAACCAAAAACACCATCTCTAAAAGAGGCTCGGTGCCACCCGCCGCATCGTGCGGGCCAACCCACTAGTTAAAATCTAATATATCTTTAATAATATAATAATGACCACTTATTATCACTAACCATGATGTAAGTGACATTGAAACTCCTCCTATTTAGATGGCATCTGTTGGGGATTTCAGTAACACAAACGAACAACCGGATGAACAGAAATCTCTGAAGGCACGTAATCGCTTTCAGATTGAATCAATTCGACGGTTCAATCGAATATTCAATGGGATACAATCAGAGATCGAGAATTTTCTGTATGTTATGATTGAGAGAAGAACCAGAGAGAGTTTTTGATCAATCTTAATTAAATTCGTAATGAACAAAATCAGGGTATTAACTGCCTTTTAGGCAGTTATCACAAGGTTTCTTGAATTGCCAATTTAGTCCCTCTAATTCAGAAAATTAATTTTCTGAGACATTTTTACCATAGCAATTTTACTGGAAATCAGGGTATTAACTGCCTTTTAGGCAGTTAACCCCAGCCAGGGGCTCTGCCCCTTGGACCCCGCCAGGGGCTGCCGCCCCTTGGACCCTGCTCCCAGGGCGCTGCCCCGGACCCCCGTCTCTTAGGGGCTTCGCCCCTAAGTTCATAATAAATTCAAATAGGCGTGCACTCCGCACCACCATACCTATATGATGTCCTATTATGAAGATATTGATCAAACAGTCAATCCAATTACACTAAAATATCCAACAATCCTCCCCTATTTTAGTGTAATCCTTGATTAACTAAAACAAGTAATCTCAAACATTCAAACTTTTGCTTAAATGAAATGTCGTGACGATTGAATTTCACATTAGTACATTACACATTCTGAATATTCGAATACCATGGTGTCACTTAGGATTGAACCCTGGGAACTCATCTTGAATACACAAAGATAATGTACACAAAAGTTTACATACATAGTAGTTCTATCTTGACATAATGTTTTACTAGCCTATGTCCTTATCCTTCATAAGTATGTCAAAGCCAAGTCCCAGCTTCTTGAAGCGGCTAAACTTCATACTTACATAGGTAGCTCTTTTAGTCTTGCACCTGCAATGCAATTTGTCAAAAAAGCTATTAAGAATACATACATTCAACCTCCTTAACTTGCAGGTCTGAACACATACCTTGGGATGAATCTTCTAATGTGTTCCAATCTCTACATATTAAGCTTTCCGCATTGAATTCTGCATCTAGCGTTGTACTAGATGGGAATTGGGTATCTTAACATCAGAGATTTCTAGTGGACTTTAATCCCATCCCTATAGCCGACTTTTTCACGAGATCTCTACTTAACCCTTTGGTTAAATGATCGGCTAAATTGTTTTGAGTTCTCACAAACACCACAGATATCACACCATTCGTGATAAGCCCACGTATCATGCTGTGTCTAACACCTAAGTGTCTACACTTTCCATTATACACTTGACTATATGCCTTAGACAAGGTAGATTCACTATCACATCTGATAGATAATGGTGATATCGGTTTCGGCCACAATGGAATTTCATAAATCAAATTTCTTAGCCATTCAGCTTCTTTACTAGCTGCTGCTAATGCCACAAACTCAGCTTCCATTGTTGAATTAGTGATGCAAGTTTGTTTCTTTGATGCCCAGCATATAGCACCACCTCCAAGAAGGAATACCCAACCACTTGTGGAAGAATGATCTTCCAAATTAGTAATCCAACTTGCATCTGAATAACCTTCAAGAACAGAAGGAAATCCAGTATAAATCAAACCAAAATCTATGGTTCCTTTCAAGTACCTAAATACTCGATTTATTGCTTGCCAATGAATCAAACTTGGATTGTGAGTATATCTACTCAGTTTTCCAACAGCAAAAGCTATATCAGGTCTAGTACTAATCATAGCATACATGAGAGATCCAATAGCCTTTGAATATTCAAGTTGATTCACAGCAACTCCTTTATTAGGTACGAGTTTTACAGGAGGATCCATAGGAGTACCCATTGGAGAATTATCTTTGTGATTAAACTTTTCCAACATCTTCTCAATATAATGTGATTGAGAGATCGTTATGCCATGTCCTCCACGTATGATCTTAATACCAAGAATCACGTCTGCCTCCCCCATGTCTTTCATTTCAAACTTAGATGACAGAAATTTCTTAGTTTCAACTTCATTTTGGTCAGTACCAAAATCAACATGTCATCAACATATAAGCAAATAATTACTCCTTTTCCAGAAGTATCAAATTTGCTATAAACACACTTGTCCGCTTGGTTTAATGCAAAACCATTAGACAGCACCACATCATCAAACTTTTGATGCCATTGCTTAGGGCTTGTTTCAGGCCATAAAGAGATTTTACCAATTTACAAACCTTATGTTCATTTCCAGGCATGACAAAACCTTCAGGTTGTTTCATGTAAATCTCTTCATCCAATTCACCATTCAAAAAGGCAGTTTTAACATCCATTTGGTGAATTACAAGATTATGTATAGCTGCAAGTGCCAACAATAATCTTATGGTGGTTATCCTAGCAACATGAGCATACGTATCAAAGTAGTCAATGCCTTCCTTTTGCCTAATGCCTTGGATGACCAATCTGGCTTTATATTTGTCTATGCTACCATCCACCTTCATCTTCCTTTTGAAGATCCATTTACTACCCAAAGGTTTACACCCAGGTGGTAAATCAGCCAATTTCCAAGTATTATTGTGCATTATAGAGTCAATCTCATCTTGGATTGCTTCTTTCCAAAATGCAGCATCCCTAGAAGACATAGCATCATTGAATGTCTTTGGATCCTCATCAATATTAAAACAATATTGAAACTGATGTTCAACACCATTTCTGGTTCCTTCTACTAAATAAAGATGAAAGTCAGTACCAAAGGACTTTGGTTTTCTGACTCTAGTACTTTTCCTGGGCTCAGTACTAGTAGAAGGTACATCATCACAATTACCTGAATTGTCACCAGAAGTAATTGTCTGTTCATAATTTTTAAGACACTGAGGCGTATCCTTCAATCGAGGAACAGAAGAAAATCTATCCTCATTCCCAAAATTAGCATCTCTTGACTCAATGACAGAGTGAACAGACACATAATCATTTGGTTCTATGACATAGAACCTATAAACAGGGGAATGTTCAGCATATCCAATAAATATGCAATCTATGCCTCTTTCACCAATGGTACTCATTTTGGGCTCAGTAAGCCTCACAACAGCTCTACATCCCCAGACTTTGAGATAACTCAAATCTGGTACCTTTTTGTACCAAAGTTCATATGGAGTCACCTTAGACCTTTTATTAGGTGCCCGGTTCAATAAGTAACAGGCTGTCAACATAGCCTCGCCCCAAAATCCATCACTTAAACCAGAATAGGACAACATGGAATTAACCGTTTCTTTCAGTGACCTATTCTTCCTTTCAGCCACACCATTTTGTTGTGGTGTATAAGGAGCAGTTGTTTGATGTATTATACCGGTAGATTGAAAATAAACTGGATCATAATACTCACCACCTCAATCCGTGCGAAGGTTTTTAACCAAACCATTCCTATGAAGCTCAACCTCTTGTTTATAAACTTTAAATTTATCAAGAGCTTCATCCTTTGAATGCAATAGATAGACATGACAAAATCTTGTTGCATCATCAATAAAGGTTACAACATACTTCTTATTTCCTAGAGAAGGAGTACTATGAATATCACATAAATCAGAATGAATCAATTCTAACACATTAGAATTCCTTTTGACATCTTTAAATGGTTTTCTTGTAATTTTAGTCAATTTACAAGTATGACAATCATTACGTTCTTGTATGTCAAAAGCGGGTATGAGACTCATTTTAGACATATCTTTCATTCTGCGATAATTAACGTGACCTAATCTAGCATGCCATAATTCTGATTTACTAAAATCATTGCTAGAACTAGTAGAAGCCATACAAACAGAATTATTAACAGCATCTACGTAGCAACGTCTTCACTATCACAATATCACTTCATCACACATGGTCTATCATAGAATCAATAAAAAAGCGTACCAAACACAAATGATAATAGACATGCACATCTTAATGAACGTATAGATGATGATGAACCTACATATGTAGGAGCTATAAACATTGATGAGCTTACAAATTTTGACAAACCTATAAAAATTTGTCAACCCATAAATTATTTCTAATCAATAAATGTTGGTGAAGATAAAGATGTAGTGAACATACACAAATGGTAATTTGAGGGTTAAGTTATCTTACAAATGGTAAAATAAATGAAAATGATCAGAATAATACAAAAAAACACAATAAAAAGCAAAATATCACACAATACCGAAAAATATAATACAATGTGAGGAACAAAGACACAATGAACCGCAAAATAAGATACAATGACGAAAATAATAAAAAAAGACACAATGATCTAACAAAAATTCTAAAATTCACAAGCTAAAGTTCTAAAAGCGAAAACCCAAAATCCAAGATCGTAGAGTTTAATGAGACAGATTCAATGTTACAAGAATGAGTTCAATCAGGGTCTGTTTGATATCATTCATATGACTTCCTGTTTTTAGGAGACTGTGTAATTGATAGTAACCCATAATCATGAACCTATAATTGAAATTCAAATAAACGAACCTCCAAATATTTATAGTCAAGGATAATAGAATTGGATCACTGAAATTAAAGAGACTTACTAGTAGAAAAAGGTATAACTAAGATTTATGATTATGATTTCGAAAGGATGACTATTCAATAAACTTTATTTCCTCTCTTTATTTGTTCTCTAGTTGCCGATTGGCGCAAGAAGTTTGGGCTAACGTTGGTTTGTGATGCGGGTTGGATCCTCTCATTATTTTCGATGTCCGAGATTTAGTGGATATAGTTAAGGAGCTAAAGTGGAACAAGTGGAAGAAAAAGTTTATTCAAGGTATTTTTATGGTTTCATGCTAGTGTATTTGGAGACGAGGAACGCTAAAATGAAGATGGTCCCATGACTCAATCTAGGATGCAGCCAAAATGAAGATGGTTGAAGGGGTTGTCAAGGAGCTTCATATGGAACTATTCATATATTGATCTGTCTTGGTTTGACATGGTTTACGTGATACTGGTTCCAGAAGAGTTAATATCTCCATTAACTAAACCCTTTCTTATTCTTACCTTGCCTTTGGACTCGTATTTTGTTCGTACACAATCAATGGGGGCCTTCCCAACATATCTTGCAACGTCTTCAACACCATGTTTTTGCTTCGTCTTTCCCTTAATAAGTCATCAAACTTTGTGCTTTTAGATCCCCAATTTTTATGGGGAACAAATGACGAAATACAATCAATTTCACCATTTAAGTGGTTCTCGCTTCTCCTTGTACTTGTTCATAACTTATCCCCAGGTAATTCCCTATGTTTGGCACGTTCCATACTTGATGGGTGCAACATCAACAAATTCGCTCATGATCAAGTTATAACCTAAGATCTATGACCATATTATGTTAATTGTTCGTATTTTGTTCGTTCCATCGGTATGCTCGCAATACCTATAATTGTGACCTGTTTGTCGGAACCAAGAGGTCTTTCCATGGAAACCACCACGAACAATCTTTGTTTTTTTATCATTTTTTCACTTCTTACAACTGCTCTTTCCACACCTCAAGATATCCGGTGTCGAATCATCGCCCCTTTCCTTGTTTTTTTTTTATGATAGAGTGCTACTATGGAATCAATTGTACAAATTTGTGAAGAGAGCTGGACGAGTGGAATGAGGGAGAGCGGCTATATCGACAAAAAAATAGTAGCCCCATAGAACCTGGCAAATTCATTATCATTATCAGCGAATTCACGAGCAATTCTCAACCAATATATGCAATTCACTCTTGTAAAGATTCTAACACACATAAGACTCCTTACCTTAGGCGCGTAATGAGTGATACATCCGGCGAGCGCCGGTGAAGAACACAAGGAAAGCAGGAGCGCGGGTATTGAGATATTCCATCAAAAAAAATGAGGCAGACTGGTAATAAGGTCGACCACATGGGGGGAGCCAAAAAGCTAAGCTTTGCGGAGCGTACCAATCTTCCGTACATGGGCATTTTTTTGTTAACCGTCTCTATAAAAATCTCAATATAAACAATTTTAGGTGACAAATGATTACTAATTCCAATCTAACGAGGTTTTACAATTTACGTTGATATTAAATTCAAATATTAAATAATGATGATAAGTCGTGAATAAGACTGCAAAATAGTTACTTTTACAATGGAAATGCTTCAAAAAAAAATATTTGAATAGCTATTCGAGCTCAGTGGCATGCCTCTTTATAGCCCAGGTGTATATCCATACCTTGGACAGAATTAAGATCATCCATTGTTAGTTTGACGCTCGAGGATGGAGCCAAACCGTTCCAGGAGAAAACCGACTGCCTCGTAAAACCCACTGACTTGCTTTCCAGGAGAAAATCGTTGGCATCAAGATTTAAACTTGGTCTACCCCTTAAGGAGAGCCACAGGGTGCCGCTAGACTAGAAGTCCTTGTCTCAATTTAATGATTCACTTTAGTTCTTCTAAAATGTTAAATCAAATCCCTTGTATATGTAACATTCACATATATAGGTTTATTGTCTGATTAATGATTCATTAAATAATTAAAAGACCAAAAAATTGACTAAATCGCAAAACCTGGCTAAAATGAATTCTAATATATAGCCAATGGTAATATGATAGGCAGTTAAACAACAGAGTTTAAGAGAACCCATGTCCTGTTGCTCTTTGATATGTAACCATGTTCAAAACAAGTCCCACCAGGTTTAAGGGTAGGCTTTGGTGGTGGTCGTGGCAACGGTGACAATGGCAGGTCGTGGCGTTGGTCATGTCGCTTACAACCGGTAAGTGGCGACTGCAGATTATGACAACGGTTTGCATTTGCTAACAAGTTTAGTGAAATCTTGATCAATTATATAACTTAAATACTTATCATAACAAAGAATTGGAATTTGTGATACATTATATAACATTAAACAGGTCATGTTCATATCCCTTTCTACCTGTAACCCGCAAACACGACTGATTTAACCACCCTACAAATTGTCTTGAAATCAATAACCTAAAAATTTCTTAAAAAATCAATCTCAAACACCACTAGATAAAAGTATGGCAGAATAAACATATACTCATACAAAACAAATCAATCACTAGCAAAAAAGAAGGGTGTGAGTCTACCTGACCAAAAAAGAACATAAAACAAAAATGATGTGATGATGGATTTATAAACAATGTAAGTCAGCTAGACCTTCAGTCATAGAGATTTTTTGCAGACTTAGTTCTCAACGTCTTGCTTTCATTTCTCTCGATCTTTGTAGCAGATTTTTCGTTTTGAGAGACGGCTTTTGCTATGGCTTTTTGCTTTCTAACATTTTTGGTTCGCTTCATTTGTACTCCCTTCTTTATCTTTCTGAACACAGAGACCAGTGTTTTAAGCACAAAAGGTATTCACAAACAGATATAGAAGTGGAAACTAAAAGCCTAATCTCGAACATCTTCTAACCAAAAAAATAGAAGCAGCTAAATGGAAAACAGGTCACACAACTTGACAGTGTACTTGAGGAAATTATATTATAACTGAAACGATAAAAATTTTGTAATTATATATGACATGCACATGCTAATTGTGTAAAAAGAAAACTATATATGTAACAGAAAAAGTGTTCAAAACTAGCCCATATATAGAAGACCCTAAAAATACTTGCTTTGACCCCTCTAGTATTTTACCTGTACATGCATGAACTACTTTCAGGGTTGCTACAAAGAAAGTTTCTTTAAAGTAGATTATGTAGGGTAAAATCATAAAATCATATAATTTCTTTTGCTAAAACAGACTAAAAATTAGTAAAATACATTGCCTCAGACATGGTTTGACCAAAGGCAGGAGAGATGCTTTACTCTTGTCAGAGTTCAAAGTTTTCACTTAATGAAAGTTCAAGTGAGCTTTCTGAACTTGTAATATATGAAGACAAAAATGCAAGCAAAATGTTAATGTTAATGTTTGGATTTACACAACAGATCAGCTTTTCAAAAGCCGGAAACGATAACAACTTATATTTCATGCATTATACTTTGCCCACTACTCTAAAAATATGATTCGACTCTTTTAAGACGATAAATATATCATTATGGGATTAGATTTATATTATTTGAGAATAAACACACAATATATCTGATACGATTCTACATCATCTATATCAAGGGATTTATATCAATAGTTATATGTTATGTGTAGAAGGGGTATAATAGGAATGTTCTAGAATATGTTAGTTGGTATTTAGTATAAATAGCCATGTAATAAGCTAGTAAGGATAGGGAATTAGTTGGTTAAAGTTGTAAGGCTCCTGCTTGGCAGTGAGAGAGGGCATAGCCCTGGAACCCTTGTATTTCTTGTTTCATCTACATAATATAATTTTCCCGCCATTTTATCATCTCCCCTGTTTCCGCCTTTTTTCCCTTATTAATTCTGTCAAATACTGTTCCATTCACAGCCATTATTCACACACACGGATCTGAACACCTATCAATATCTCAATCTCACAGTTTTTTGCAACCCTGCCGCACCTTACAACCTAGGGTCCATTAGATCCTAAGTAGTTATTAGTTAATACGGTAAAAAATCGGATATCGGTCAAGGACCGATATCTGAGATATAGATTATCACGGTGAAATATGGATGGGATATCGGTAATTTTTATATCATACAAAATTTATATATATAGCAATCTAGCACTAACAATTCAATATACTCTCCTACCATTAAGGGATAAACCTTTTCCAACTTGCAAAACACTAACAATTGTATCAAGTGGGAACTTATTAATTAAGACTTAAAACACTAATGTAGTAATATATAACACTAACAATTAACAATCAAGACTTAAAACACTAATAGCCTAAGCAGCTATGCGGTAAAATATCGGTAATCGGTCCTTGACCGATATTTGATATATCGGTTATCGCGTGAGATATCGGTGAGATATCGGTAGTTATAAGTATAAGGACCAGATGTGAATTAGTAAAGATAGGAAGTTAAATGTTTAAATACATAAACTAATTTTACACTTATTTTATAAAATATTAGAAGTTTAGGCATTAAATATAAACTATTGAAAGGTAGAAGGGTTATATGTGTACATTCTAAACATTGAGGGAGTAACTTAATATTAGGGTATTAGGTTAAAATATATAGAAATAAGATAACAGCTGTCATCTTCGTCATCTTCATTCCAACAACCTCCATCTCCATTGCTGTATGTCATCTTCATTCCAGCCTCCATCTCCATTGTTGTGCTTCATATTCATCTTCATCGTGCTTCTCAATCATTGTCATAGGTAAGCTCAAATTTCCTCATTTTCATCTCCATTCTTGAGATAAAGGGTTGGATTTTTTGTCTTAGACATGAATCGGACTAGAATTTGGGCATTCTATCTACTAAAATGGGCCAAAAAAACAAAAATCGAGAATTTCGGTGATATGGCCGAGATTTTTGAAGACAAATACCGGCGATATATCGCCGACATTATCGCCACCGAGATTATGACCGATGTTATGCACCGAGATTATGCTTTAGGGCCGATAACCGAGATATCGGTGTCTCGGCCGATTTAACTGCTTAGCTAATAGCAGCAATAAGAAGAAAGACAAATGGAAGAACTCAGAAGCTTGGTTTTAAAATGCGCGCATGATGCGCGCATGATGCGTGATGCGACCGTTGCGATGCATATTGCGCATCAGGTGGAGCGATGCGAGCAGATTACGTAATGCGCTGGTGATGCGGTGATGCGTGCATGATGCGGTGATGCGCAATATGCGTTCTGATGCGTGCAACACGAAAAATGAAGCGATTTTTTTTATTTTCATGCAGCTGTAAAGCATAAAAAAGATATATTAACTAAAAACTTGCCTTGAAACAAGAAGCTTTTTAATTTTATACAACTGTAAAGTGTAAAAAATATATTTTATCTAAAAAGTTGCCTTGAAACTTGGAGTTTTTTTAGTTATGTTTGGAGTAAAGGTACACTTTTTCTGAATAGTATTTTGTTTATAGTTCTATATGTGTCGTAGAGAGAGAACTTTGCATATACAAAACTTTTTTCAGAGTTTTTTTACTTAATCTTACCTTTTAACTTGTTTTTATTTCTTTTATGTTTCATTTTTAGGTTTCTTTATTTGTTTTCTTTGATTATTATAGACTTATAGTGCTTAATTGGTTAAGCATCAAGTTTTTTTTTTGTAGTCTTTTAATATGTTTTATGTTTTAAATATGATTTATAAGTATGTTTTTGTGTTCGAGTAATAAAAATACAAGAATTATTATGTATAATTATTCTTTTAGTATTTTTAATAACAACCGCATTAAATACATGATGCGCGCGCACCACGCATTGCGCATCGCGCATCGGGTTTTTGTACCAAAACGCATCGGAGCGCATCACGCATTTTAAAACCAAGCTCAGAAGAAAGGTATTGATATTAGGAATATCGATGATAGATAGGTCAAATATTGGTCAATATCGCCGATAATATCGGTACCGATATTCTGACTAAGATTTTGAATCGATATATTGGTTGATGACCGATAACCAACATATCAATGGCCGAGTTAACTACATAGATTAGATCCAAGATAAAGACACTAAATAAAAGTACCAAGGTGGGTGTGAATACTGCTAAATCCACCATTAAAATCTAAGAAGAAAAAAATTATACTTGTCTTGCAAAGAATAACTAAACAGACTTCAATTCATTGGATAACCGATAACCCGCTGCCACCGCCGCTCTGCCTCCTCCTCTCCACAGTCGACCCTCCTCCTTCCGTCAACCGCCCCCCTCCTCTGTACCAGAGGTATAACATCACAACTCTCTTTCTCTCTCTCTTAACTCTCGGCCCTCTCTCTTCCGTTTCTCTCTCTATACAGATACTAATAGATTGGTTTTACTTCTTTTTTTTTCAACAAATATATTGTGGTTTAGTAGTGGTGGTGACGTTAGTTTTGTTGGTGGTGGCGGCGGAATTGTTTAATAGATGTGGTGGTTGTATTGGTGGCGATGGCGGTGGATTTGGTTGTGATGGGGTTGTTATAGATAGAGATAGGAGTGGTGGTGGGTCTGTGTTTTTAGATAGACACAGGGAGAGAGAAAGATAGGGGAGGAATGGTGATGATATGTGTTGGTTGTGGTCGGTTATGGTTAGGATGGGTTGCGGTGGGTTATAGACTTATGGTTACGGTGGGTCATGGTTTAAAAAAACGGCAGAATCGTACGTCTCGAGGCGCGCCTCGAGGCGGTTCGTTGGTATCTCGAGTATGAGGCGGCGTTTCTGGTAACTTTATAGGTGCGTACGCCTCAGTGTGGCGAGGCGGTTGAGGCGGGAGAAGGTCACTGAGGCGGTCGAATACTTTTTGGGGGGAAAAAAGCTGACTTTTCATATTTTTTAAACCCTAATATTTAATGGGCTTTAATACTTTCTAAAAGACTCTTCGTATTTTGGGTTTCTTTTTTCTTTAAATATGACACTTTGTAGTATTTGTTCATATCTTTTTCAAGCTTAACACATAAAAAAACAAGTTCTGGTTCTTCTCTCTGATCTGCTTTGGCTGTTCGTCAGAAAAGGTACCTTTTTATACATCCTTTTCTTAATGGCATAAGTCTGATAATCTGTTCGATTATTGATTTTTCTGTTCAATCTCGGTTCATCAATACTCTGTGTTAATCTGATCAAAAATTAGTTTTTATTTTCAGTTTTATACATCGATACTCTGTTAATCTGTTCCATCGTTACTGTTTTTTATTCAATTTTATATATGACTGATCACTGATACTCTGTTTTTATACCAGACATCGTTACTCTTTTTTATTCAATTTTATATATGACTGATACTCTGTTTTTATACCAGACTATTACTGTTTTATTCCGTTTTATATATGACTGAGATTGACTCTGACTCTGTTTTTATGTGTCTGATACATATGGTTACTCTGTTTGACTTTTTTATATGACGGATACTTATTTCTCTGTTTTATATATTCAGTTTTAATCATAGTTACCTAAATCGCTCACATAGCCACGTTTTTCGTATTGGATCACGATGTACCAAATCGGAAGTCATTACGTACCAAATCGCCTCCGGTACGCAACTGAAATCGGACCTCCAGTCGATCCAATCCTTGTGTGGTACGTTCAAGGGATCGATTTTATAGGTGTGTGGATAGTAATGAAAACGCGAATGGTACAATGTTTTTCTGCTGGAATCATAGTTATCAAAAGCGATCGCCTTGACCGCCTAGGCGACCAAATTCCTAGAAGCCACAAGATTCCGCTTTTCCCTCCTAGATAAAAAAAGCCACAGTCTGACTTTTAAAAACCTAATCCCCAGACCAATATTGTCGACCATACTTACCCGTTTATAGAGATATATATAAATCTCAATCAAATCTTTTTTTTTAAATATATTTGATTTTTAAAACACTAATAGATATTGAATTTATTCTTCAAAATATAAACACCCCAACTCATTGATTTACCATCAACTGATTTTGTCTACTATATAATTATCAAAGGCGTGTTAATTCTTTTAGCAAGTATGGCTAAATCAATCCGTTTATATTTATATTATAAGATTATATGTTATTTATAATGATTTGGTAATTTTTTTTTTTTAATCTTTTAGCAGGTATGCCCGCGTTTTTTTTTTGCGCTTCTCGCCTAGGCCGCAGGCGAAGCCTAAGCGCCTTGAGTGCGCCTCACGCCTTTGATAACTATGGCTGGAATCCATGAAGAGAACACAAAGAGAAGAGAGAATAAGGAAGAAGAAGAAGCAGGACCATTCAAGAAGAAGAAGCTGACGGCTGCACATGTGTGTTTTATCATATTAGGGTTAAATAAGTTTTGTATATTTCAACATTTAGCCCCTCTACCTTTTATCAGTTTACATTTAGTTCCTAAATTTGTAACATTTTATTTAAAAAGTGTAAAATAACTTTGTGTATTTATACACTTAACCCCCTCTATGTTTACTAGTTTACATTTGGTATTTTAACTTATAAATTTACAGTAAAAAGTATAAAATTAACATTAAATATATATATAAAAATTATAAATAGGTATTTATGTTTTAATTTGGGTACACCGAACCGTATTCCATGGTACACCGTACCGCTTCGTACCGAAATGAACCTACCCCCCTCCGTACCGAATACGTCCACTCTAACGAATTGCGTACCCGAACCGCGTACCCGTACCGAAGCGAACCCCGTTTTAGGTAACTATGGTTTTAATACTTTTATATGACTGAAGTGATACTTACTCTGTTTTTATATCAGTTTTGTACTTTTATATACTCAGTTTTTTTATTTATTTCTCTGTTTTTATTCCGTTTATATATACTCTGTTTTTATTTCTTAGTATTTACATATGATATAGTATTTATTCAGTATTTCAGTTTATATATTCAGTTTTATACTTATTTCTCTGTTTTTATTTGTATTTACATATGATATAGTATGTATTCAGTTTATATCTGTATTATATACTCGGTTTTGTTTGCAAATTGTTAAGATGTCTAGCAAAAACGCAAGGAGGGATCCTGCTTGGAAGTATGCGGAAGAACATTAAGTACCAGAACAGGGTGGGAAAAAGGGTTACAAATATTTAAAATGCAAGTTTTGTAGTAAAGTCATTACAGAAGGAGTGAAGAGAATGAAGGAACATCTTGCTGGTACACACAAAGATGTGCAGCCTTGTCCTAAAGTACCTACTGAAGTGAAAGATGAGATAAAACAATACTTGAAGCAGTTTCAGGAAGCTAAATTTTCTGCCCAACGCAACTTTGAAGAGAACGTAGGAAGTGGGTCATATTACAATCACAATGCCGAACCATGTGCTAGCTCTAGGGGTACTAGAGGACCAATGGACAAGTTTATGCCTATGGGGACCGGAATAGACGGTGAAGAAGGATCACTACCAACTGATAAAATAACACCGGCGACTGCTAAAGAGCATCGAAACCAAGTTTGCATGGATATTGGGAGATTCTTTTACGAGAATGGAATACCGTTTAACGTAGCAACTAGTCCTTCATTTACTAGTATGCTACGTTCGGTTGGAAACTTTGGACGAGGTTTGAAGCCCCCTTCAATGCACGATTTAAGGACTTGGATCCTTAAAGAAGAAGTTAATACAACCACGGCAATGGTGGATGACATAAAAGCAACGTGGAAGACAACTGGGGTTTCATTATTATCAGATGGTTGGTCAGACATGAGAAACCGAAGTTTGATCAATTTTTTGGTCAACAATCAATATGGTACTGTTTTTTTGAGAACTATTGATGCATCAGATTGCATAAAATTAAAAAGTGCTAAAAAGATTTTCGAGTTGCTTGATGCAGTTGTTGAGGAGATTGGAGAAGATATTGTCGTTCAAGTGGTGACCGACAATGCTAGTGCATACAAAAAGGCTGGAGCATTGTTAATGCAGAAGAGAAAAAGCTTGTATTGGACCCCTTGTGCTGCTCATTGCATCGATTTGATGCTTGAAAAAATCGGGGAATTGACGCAGCATAAAAATGTGTTGCTTAAAGCAAAAAAGGTTAGCAATTTCATCCACAACCATCAATGGGTGTTGAGTTTAGCACGAAAGTATTTAAAGAAAGATCTTATTCGACCGGCTGCTACAAGATTCGCCACGGCATTTTTGACTATACAAAGCGTTTACGAATTGAAGGCGCCTTTACAACAAATGTTTGTTTCAACAGAATGGGGGGGATGTGCTTGGGCTGACAAAGCTGATGGAAAGGAAGTAAGGAAAATAATCATGGATGAAAGAAGTTTTTGGCCTAGTGTAGTTTATTGCATTAAAACCACAATGCCACTAGTTGAAGTTTTAAGACTTGTTGATGGTGAGAAGACACCAGCAATGGGATTCATTTATGGGGCTATGGACACGTGTAAAGAAAAAATAGCAAGTAACTTTAATAACGATCTTGCTTCTTATAAGGAGATATGGGACATCATCGATCAAAAATGGGATTTCCAAATGCATCGTGATTTGCATGCCGCTGCCTACTACTTAAATCCACGATATCGATGGAGTACAGATGTTTCAACGCATCCAGAGATTAAGCGTGGATTTTACGATGTCATGGAAAGACTCGTTAAAGATCGAGGAGTTTATATGAAGATCGATGAGCAACTCCTTCTTTACTTAGAAAAAAAAGGATTATTTGGATATAGAGGATCTTTGGCATCATATCAGACACGTCCACCGGGTAAATTATTTTATAATTTTATTATTATAGATTATGTTTTATATCAAATTAAATTATTTACTAATTCTTTTAAAATATATATTATATATAGTTCAATGGTGGGAACAATATGGAGATGATACTCAATATGGAGATGATACTCCAGAACTAAGGCCTTCGCTTTAAAGGTTTTAGGTCTTACATGTTCTGCTTCAACTTGTGAACGTAACTGGAGTACGTTCAATCAAGTCCACACTAAAAGACGAAACCGGTTGAACACCGAAAGAATGAACGACTTGGTGTTCATTATGTACAATAGAAAATTGAAGCAGAAATTTGTGAAGAAGGCTATAAAAGAAGATGATGACCCATTAATTGTTGAAAATGTTTCATCTGATGACGAGTGGATGGCTGAACCAAGTGATGCAAGTGACGAGGAAGGTGGCGGGGCAAGTGGTGAGGTAGGTGAGGAGGAAGGTGGTGGGGCAAGTGGCGAGGCAACTAGAGCAAAAGGAGTGGCAAGGGCAACTAGAACAACCGGGGGTAGGAGTTCGACAACAAGGAAAAGGAAAGCTATTCAAACGATTTTGATTGACGAGGATGAGGAGGATGAGAAGGATGAGGAAGATGATTCTGAGGATTAGAAAGTGATGTTGCTTATGATGTTTGATTTGCCTACAAACTTTTTGTGTGTTTTTTATGTTCTAGACTATGTCAATTTCAAACATTCCTTATCTTTTTGATGTTTTAAACTTTGTGTTTTTTATGGCTATTGATTACTGTTTAGTATTTATTTACTATAAGTTATAACATATATATATATATATATATATAGGGTAGGGATCCTAAGAGAACCAACCCCTATTTGAGAACTGAGAGAACCATTCTGGGCCACACATTTCATATAAAGGCAAAAAAAAAAAAAAAAATTTTTTTTTTTTTTTGCTTTAATCGCACATTTTTATGCAAGGAAAAAAAAATTTTTATTTTTTTTGAATTTTTTTTTCATTTATACATATGTGTATATAGCATTTTTCAGCTATACATATGTGTATATTTCAGTTATACATATGTGTATATTGCATTATACATATGTGTATAATGCAATTATACACATGTGTATACTGAAAAAAAAAATACAAAAAAAATAAAAAAAAATTTTCTTACATATAAAGCAGCGATTTTTGCAAAAAAAAAAAAAAAAAAAAAAATTTCCTTAGAGAAATGTGTGGCCCAGAATGGTTCTCTCAGTTCTCAATTTGGGGAAAGGTTCTCATTTGAACCAAATCCTATATATATATATATATATATATATATATATATATATTATACATATTTTTTTTAATCCGCCTCGGGCTTACGCCTCGGTCCGCCTCGAGGCTCGTTTCCGTACATTTAAACCTTGCGGTGGGTTATGGTTATGGTGGGTTATGGTTTTAGATTATGGTGCAGACATTAACAAATAGTCTTCATCTTGCAGACCGCAGACCTTTGGTCCACCTCTTCTCCTGCAAATGTCTGCAGATGTGGTTCGCAGACTGCAGACCTTTTGCCTCAAAAAAAAAAACAAACAACACCTAAAGGACTGTATGACAACCTCTACGTCATTAGGTAAGAGACTTTGAAGTCTGAACTAGTAAAAGTATGCACTGTGTTATGTGGTTGTGGTTGGTGGCGTCTAAGCAGCTAATATTGATGGGATATCGGTTGTTGACCCTCTACAAAATAGTGGTGTCAAATATAGTTCCGATATTATTGGCAATATTAATTGATATTTGATTTTATACCACATTAACTACTTAGGGTGGTGTAGAAAGTGGTGGTAGTGAGTGAGTGGCAGGGTGAAGATTATGCTCACAGGTGAAGGAACAAAGGGATAAAATATTCATTCTGCATCATTTTGATACTTAATGGGTAAGAGGTTTGTTGCCTAATTAAGATGTGACTGTTTATTTATGATGAACCAAACACACCTAATGTTACTAATTAAAAGGTAACCAACCTAGCATCTTAATGGAATCATTAAAAGGCTACCAAAGCAGTCTAAGCCCTAACATGTTACACCCAGCTCATGTGACAAACTTGGTTTTTAAGCACGAAGCGCATCTAGGCGCCAATGTGTGCGCATGAAAAGCGCGCTTTTTTGGCCAAAAAACGCAATAAAAGAGCGCTTTTTGTACACGAGGTGTTTTTTGTGCTTAAAATTGTTATACATGTAGCTAAAAATGTTGTACATTTTAGTTAATCATATATATTTGTATCTATATTTTGGGTAAATAATGCTAAAAACCTATAACACATATAAAAAAATTATGTATATTCGTCTTGAGCCTCGCGTACGAAAAGCCCACCCCTTTTGCGCTTTGCACCTCGGTTTTAGACCTCGTCGCTTTTGTACGCTTCGCGCTTTTTAAAACCAAGATTAACATTGCAGAGATTATAATATTAGCCTAATATACTAAAGATAGTACGTATAATGAATGAGTACCTGCTAATTTGAGATGTGGTAGAAGCTACCGTCTCCGACGTGTCCATCGCTGTAACTACATATTTAAAATAAAAATTAAACCAACACATAAACTTTAAGATACAGAAACAAACACGCAATTGAAGAAGGCAAACCTTGAGTTGAAGCCTCGTCGGTAATCATAGCCGTTGAACCATTCTTCTTACTCTTCTTCCTGTTCTTCGCCATGGTTAGTTACTGTTCTGTAACACAACTTCAAACCCTAGCTTTTCTTCTCCAACTGAACTAATAAAATAACTAATGGGCCGGGCCTAATGACATGGGCTGCTTCTGTATTATCTATCCTTTAAAACCCAAAAACTTATTTGACTGGGCCTAACGAAATGGGAGAATAATTATTTGCTTTCAAGGTGTGTAAAACGGGTATTGAGTCGGGTATGGGACTGGTATTACCAATGCCCGTATTGTTGATGTCCACAACTTATATAGGCTAATCTATGAGAAACTTAAACAAAATTAATCACTTTGTAAATTGTTAAAACACCCTGATTAAAGTGGTTTTAGTTGGTTAAGTTTGAGATTGTTAAGAAATTATGGCATGTAATATACATGTTTTTCTTAACGTTTTGAGTTGGAAAAACAAAAGTGCCTAGTACTTTTAAAAAAATAAATAAACTTTGCTATTACATATGTAAACATACCTGTTATTTATGTAACAGATGATGTTACATATGCAATGTATATAGTCTCTAATGTATATGTTCCCATTTGTATAATATGCTTATTTAGTGAAACATATGTAACAGCAGGTATGTTTACATGTGCCCGATGTAGATGACGATAAAGAGGCGATAACTATGAATATTTCCCGATTTGGTAAGAAAGAGAACAACCCTGGAGTGGCGGTGGTGGTGATATGATGGTAGTCTAGTCGTAGGTCATGAAGGCTTCAATTTCTTAGTCGTCGGATCATAGTGTGGTCAGAGGTTATCTTTGATCTGCGATAAAGATAATGATGGATTTGGGGGTTTTGAAGTCTAAGGTTGCATATGAAGATGATGGTGGTGGCCAGTAATGGTGATTGTTTGTTTAGGGTTGAAGATGAAGATGGTGGTAGTCGGCTGGTGATGATGGCAGTTATGGTGGCTGTTAGATGGATGTTAGTGTTGGTTGGTATAGACAGGCTGAGGGAAGGGTAAGAAAGAACAAGTTAGTGTTTGGTTATGAAAGAACTGCTGATGATGAAAGCCAAAACCCATGGGCTCATCTGTCCAAATACTTAAAGATTAACGGTCAAATAATTGTTAACCACTATTTCATTCCCTCCTTGAAAGTTCCATCAAATGACATTCTGCAAACTACTGGATACAAGACTGAAGAACTGGTTTGACTAAGTCAACTATTTAACTAGTCAAATAGCTAATATGGAAGACACAAACTCTACATTAAAGATATGATGGTCAACAAAATTTGACAACTGTTGTAACGCCTCGCTTTTCCCGAATAATTTAGTAATAATATTTTATTCGTAAAATGATTGTAATTCGTTAACAAAATTATTATTCGAGAATGACTACAATTAGTTATTTCGCTAACTTAAACATTTAAAATAATAATAACGCGTGGTAAGTAATAACATACTAGTAAACTGACACTTATCCTGGTGAATTTCTAAACGCGATAAATATATATATGTATATAAAATTACGTAGTTCAAATACTTGTTTTAATTAGCTTACATTTATATGTTACGTGAAATAACTATTTATGGGTTAAACGCTCAGTTCATAAAACGAGACCCGAGTCAGTTACTAGTTCGTTTAAACAATAACTCTCCACCTAACCCACCTACCAAAACCCTATGTATATAATCACCTTAACCTTCCTTCTCCTCATCTCATCTTCTTCACCAAAAACCCTAGTCTCCACCACACCTTTTCTAATCCCTTCCCTCTATCTCAACAAGCATCAGCACCATTAATAAGCATACACACCTCATCAACTTGTCCTTCCTCTAACTCCCGCACCCTCTCTTTCACCATAGGCGGCCGCCGCCGCCGACCACCAGCAACCATCACCCGAACCACCACCTATCTCCTCCCTCTTCCTTATCTCCCTCTCGTTACAGTCCGATGACCGGACTTGGATTCCGATCGAACCCGTCAGCCGCCAACCACCATCTGAGCCACCGGCCCCATCATCCTCTGTTCCTATTACAGCAGCGACGAACAAGGCATCCAGACCCGAGTTCTATTCACGATTCGACGACACTTGGTGAGGCGATTAGTTGTGGTTGTGACTGCGAAGATGGTCCGACAAGTTGGAGCTGGGTTCGGTTCAGTCTTGATGGGTCTTGATGCAACAGCAAGTATTTTCTTTGGGTTGTTTGGTCTCGTCTATAGTTCGTTTCCATTTCGGGTCCTTTCGTTTCAAGAAGATTTAGTTGTTGAGAATTGAGATGCAAACTAATGGATCAGATTTGGTTAATATTCGGTCAGTAGGTCAGAGTTCGTTCTGGTCAAACTTAGTCAATGGCAGGTCAACCACAGTCAATGGTCGAATCTGGTCAACAGCATGAACGTGTCGGTTCGCGAGTTTAATCACGGGAAGGTATAACGCGCACCGTACTATTGAACTATTTATTTTGGTGTTATATATATATATATATATAACTAGAGTTATATTATTTTTGTGTAGAACGAACCGAACCGATTGTGACTAAAAGCTATCTTATTAGTGACTTGAACGAACGGATAATAACTAGCTTATAACATACTTAATGTCGTGAGGATAACTAAATGTTAAAACTAACATATCACTTATCAAAATGTATAGTTCTCATTGTTCTTGTATTAATAAATTAAACCGTTTGTCGCATATATAATCGCTTAGTTGAATAATGTTGTGATTAGCGAGATTGACGATTGAGTTTTGAGATAAAATAGACGACTTGTTTCGTCGGCTTATTACAAAAAACAGAGGAAACTCTGCCCAAATTTTATAAAATATAAGAAACGAATCGGCATTCCAAGTTTATAATTATGTGTAGATGTGATTATGTCTTACAAATAAATTCTAACTTTCAAATCTTACATCGTCATAAATAGAAATATTTATTTATATTTATTAATAAGTGCATATATATGCTAACCAAGATACGAGACGAATTAACATTCGAGTCAAGCTACGTAAATATTATTCCGTGATACAAAATGTGTCGTTATCAATAACTTCAATAATGTATTTATTTCCAATAACTATACATACACATATACTTTTGAGAGACAAAACCAAGTTCCTATCGGTTCGTTAAGTTATATACATTAAGACACATATTGTTTACAATACGAGTCTAGGTAGTTGGATAAACTATCTTTAAAAATAAGAGACAAAATAAGTTCATTTGCATTAGAAATTAAGGCATCCTTTACTTGTAATAGGACACAAGAGATTCAGTCAATCAAGCTTCAGACATTGTTTGTTATTCTTTCATAATGCACTCCAGATGAGTTCATACTTGTCCCCCTTTTATTCTTTATTCTTTCTTTGGGGCTCAACATGTATCACTATCAAAACTTAAACGATTTCATACTCTTAAACTATTATGCTCAATCTAAATGCTTATATGCTATGCCATGCTAGAATTCTAAGTCTTACATACAAATGTACGATTAGCCAACAACCCACCTTACATGTATAGCGCTATAGGTTGACACGCCGCCCCCTTTATGGGTCATGATAAGTTTAAAGTCTTTTGTGTTATCAAGTGTTGTTGCCGTTTGTATGGTTCTACGTGCATATGCCTATAACATGATGATTTGAGTAAAACTTTTTTATACTATGTACGCAAGTCAAAACTAGTATGCTCACCAATACTTTATGTGTTGACGGATATTTTATACATGTTGCAGGAAAAGCTTGATGAGACGATACAAGAAACATCACTTAGGATTTGGCCTTAGAAACAAACGAAACAATCTTTATTTTACTTCATGTTTGGGTTAATGTATTTTTCTCATGAACAAATTGTATACTTGTTGAATCTTAGATACGAATGAAATCTATTTTAATCTATTGTCACAATTTAGTGTTATGAAGCCTTTGAACAATCTATCACAAGTTGCGCCTCGATGTATTCCGCCATCGGTTGGGGTGTGACAACTGTATTTTGTAATGTTCTTTTGACAAATGTTGATTTACACCAGTTGTTTGTCAAAACCAACTGTTCCTTTAGTTTTATGAGTTTAGTCATCTGTAACTAACCGTGTAGCTGTAAATTATAAACTAATTGCAGTTACATTTCTCTTAATTGTTAGGTCTCACTTTCATAGTGACATCATCAACTGTTTCTTCATTCACTACACAATTAGAACAGTACATTTAGTACTTGTTCACCACTTACACAGATGAAGTCAAGGCATCTGATTAAGATCATCGTATCCGACAGGAGAAAACGAACAATGTGTGAGAGAGAGTGAGAACAACTGGTGAGGGGGGTTAACATTCGTTCAGTGTACTTTGAATTCCGAATAAGATTAAATCTCTTTGGCATCATCCTATCTAAAACCAGCTTTGTTTTATCTAACTGATGTGTGTAGATGATTAATATTAATAATGTTTAGTTTAGTTAGATTGTGCAAACAAAATTCAATTAATCAATCACAAAAACACACAATTTACTCACTCAGATCCAACAATTAGTGGTTTTTTTACATTTATATATAATATATGAAAAAGACTAAAATGCCCTCACATTTTTTAAACCTATAAAGTAAAATAGTTAAAACTATCAAACTATACGAAGCAAATAGTAAATTAACTATTTCAATAATAAATTACAAACAAAAATAAACAATTTAAGGCTTCCACTTGTCAACAAAATGTTCCAAACAAAAATAAACAACCAAATTTTTTATGTGGTTGATAATTTCCAACCGGAACCTTCATAGTAGTCTTTTTCCAATACTCGCTTAGTCGCTTTCATTTGTCATTGTATTATTCCAAAAGTCATGGATGCCTATTTAGGAACCTAACCTCATCCATCCATCAATCCAGGTCCGAACCAAATGAGTAATGACCCCATGGGAATATGTGGCTATGTTAAATGAGTTCAATGGCTCGGTCCTACGATGATTAAGATTTAAGGCATTAGGTAAAGGTTTGTTACCTCTTGATTGAATATATTTAATTCTTAGTCATATTTATAAATAAAATAGCTATATTATTTATGCTTCACTTTATTCAAACACATATAATTGATTAATTAAAATAGTGTTGATTTTTTTAAGTATTACTGCGTGGAAACGTCCATTTACAACCTTCTTTTATGTATTTTTTTTAATCATTTGACTATTGAAAAATTTATATGAACAAATTTGTACATATGTACTAAAACGTTACGATAGAAACAATGTTGTTCAAATAACTTAAACTATTTCAAGATTTTTTTCAACAAAACCTTAATCCACCATGACTTATTTCATTGATGATAGCTTTGTTGTGGGCATATAAAGGAACCAAACATTTAGCGAATTGTTTGACGGGAATTAAATATTTGTTTATTTAATAAACAAAGAAAAATAAAATATTGATTATTTAATTTAACGAAAAAACATGATTTCTTTATTTGTGTTCGTTTACATTCGTCCATTTACGTTTGTTTATATTCGATAATTTATACAAATTTATATTTTTAGTTATTTACTATTTTAAATAAAGATTTTTATGTTTATATAAATAATTGATATTGTTAGGTACTATCACTTGATGAAGCTCAGTATATGAAACTTAGGATCGAGCTTGTTTGTTAAACGAGCTTAAATTAGGACTAGACTCATACTTGCTCAAGTTTAAATAATTGATTTAAACGTTTAACAAGTTAGTAGCTCCCTTCTTGTTTAGATCCGGGTATTCTACCACCATGTGTTGTTGAACTGATAAGTTACCTCATTGCCCCTTGTGATCATGCTTCCCTGGCAGTTCCACATGGTGGACTTGGAAAAGAAAATGATGAGACTGTGGTGCCCAATTCTTTTTCCATTTTCTCGGGGATCATGATTTTTACCCACATGGCAATGCCATTGTAAATCAATGTTGCTTTTTTTGTTACCATCAATTTATGTGTTTATGTAGTCACCTGTTCATAAATAAAACAAAAAAAGGATGGGTGGTTCACAAAATTTAACTCTATATAAATATGAATTTAATTTGTCTAATTGCAATTTTGAGTGTACATTTAAACTATATATAACTTCAAAATATCTTAAATACTGAAAAGATTTGGTAACAATCAAGCTGAAGCCATGGCATCGGTAACCACGAATGATATTTCAACTTCGAAGGACACTCAATCCCAACGAGCTGCATAAGAGCAAACATTCACTACGAAAGTTTAGAGGTTTTAGATTTATCATTCATCCTCAAAATATATTAAATTGATTAGATTGCTTAAAACAAATAAGTGTCCAGACTCCTCAAGAAAAAGGAGTATTCAATTAGCCCTCTTAAGCTACCAAGAGGTCTATAAGGACCATTGTATTAGGCGGACCACAACGACAAACCTTTGGATATAGTTAATTAGGCATTGATTTTATATAGAGGTTGTTATTGTTCTTCTTTATAAGTCAAACTCATTAACGTCGCGGGAGACACGTGTTGTCATATGTCAAGTCTATAAAACATATGAAAGGCAATCAAACTTGTTTCATGATGATTTGTAATTCATTTAACGTTAAAGTTAAGCAATTAAAGCTAACGTCAACTCGTACATGTCTAATCGTAGCCATACGACCAAGGTGATCAAATTTGCCTATGGTGGTTTTATAACTGACTGCACTGGTTAAAATATAGAAATTTAAGCTAACATCACTACTTAATGTCTAGTCATGACTAAGTGACTAGCAATAGCTTACTTGGGTTAATTGTCATGTAACTAGTCATGTTATAAACGGCTAGACTACTAGAACACCTCGCATAGTTAATTTATAAGTTTGTAACCTTTTCAACATCACAAACATAAGTCATGCTTCTTGTATTAAAAGTGTTCAAGCCTTTTATTTCTTTATAGGCTATCTTTTATTTTTATATAACGTGTCATAATCACATGTTAAAATAATAATTAGACAAAAAAAAAACTGAAAAATATGTTTCTCATTCATTAACAATCATTGCACGATGCATGTACTCGAGATCGGCTAAAATTTATATATCTTTTGGGTTTGTTTAACTAAAAAGTATTTAATATATTTGGTACCTTTATAAAATAATATTAGAAATTTAAAGAAAGGTAAATTTAAGACCATGTGTAGTGGGGGCTCCATATATGGAGCCCCTCTTCCTGATTGGTCCACGTGGCTGCTGAGTCAGCATGGAGAGATAAAGTGGAAAAGGGGTGTAGTGGTGGGGCTTTATATATAAAGCCCCTTTTAATATTTTATTATATCATTTAAAATAAAAAAATAATAAAATAGAGAGAGGGGGTGATGTGGCAAAATCTGATTGGAGGGGGCATATAGCAAATGGCGCTATACCCATGGAGCCCAAACCAGATTTTTCACTATGGAGCCCCCCTGTAATGGTGTACAGGGGGCGCTATGTTTTTTTTTGCCCACTTATGGCGCCCCACTACACCCGGACTAATAAATATGTTGTTAAATAAAAGCGCTAACATATACTCCGTAACAAATTAAATTAATTATTTCACATGTCCGGAAAGAAAAAAATGCACACGGATATCACCACGTCTACCTGCTTGAAAGTCATAGACTATAAAAAACTAAGTTGTGGGATATTTTATTTTATTTATTTTTTAATAAACATTCAAATTAGTTGTTGACAAACGATTGAGTGTGCATACATGGTTGCCTCAAATTTCAAAATTAAACGTGTCCTTTAGCATCTGTCAATAATTTACTGATTTCAAAATTCAAATTTCAATTTATTATGTAGCATACCTTTTCTAATACAAGTCCAAACACATATTAGTATGTAATTGATGTACAATGAATTTCTACATATAAATTAACCTATGTACTGTCTTGTACAAACTATAAATCTTTTTTTTCAAACTTACAAACTATAAACCATTTCAAACCTTCACTTTACATACCACTTTTACACAAATAAACATATAATAAAATAATACCCTACACGTTTAAAACCGGGCTAGTCCGGACGTCCGGTATTCCGGACTCCTCTTCTTTACACCACCTCCTACAACAAGCAATGATTTGGAATTGTGTTTCAGAATTCCAAACCTACAAACTAGACATCCATGGATACTCTTAAGGGTTATAGGATCCATATACCCTGTGACATCATATTTAGGGTGTATGAGATCACATTCTGGGTATGTGACAGCTTCCTATTGGTGTGTGGTGTGAGACTGTGGGTCAGGGTACATGAATCCACAACCCCTACTCTTAAATACAAATACAAGTATATAAATAAAAAAACATATATACATTTGGCTTGCGAGGAGAACCAACACGTTTTCGTTCCCCTAGCATTTGATACCTTTGGCTCTTTGGCACCGGAAGCCATCCGTTTCCTGACCAGAGTCCAACAGGTTTTTCATAGCAGTGTCTCGACTCCGGAGGGCATGGATTCGTTTTTAGTAGGTTAGGGTTTGCCATCCAGAAAGGGGTGGCGGCGCAGCTTGTTGTCCGCCTGCCCGCCATGTTGATGTAATTAGTCGCGTTTATGTGTTTATGAATGATAATATAATGATTAAATCTTAAAAAAAAACATTAAACTGATATACTTTTATCTTATTTATGCAATAAATAAATAAACAATAAAGTCCAATAAATACATCATTTATGTTTTTATCATATCACCTCCAACATTTACACTTGACCCCCACCACTTTCACATAATTCCTAAACCACCCATCAAAATATTATCTTCATCCCACAGTTTCCTCGTACGGCATGCGTTAGCATTGGAGTTATACATTGTTTTAGGTTAGATATTAATATTAGAGTTATACATTGTTTAAGGTTAGGCGTTAACATTGGAGATACATTTTTAATTGTTTTAAGTTAGGTGCTACCCAAAGATTTCTTGCATGTAACTGTAAAGCGAATCATTCTATTTCATATGTAAAATTAATATGTCATATTAGATTTCTCAACCCCGGGACGTTCCCGGGGTATAATCTAGTTTATGCAATAAATAAATAAACAATAAAGTCCAATAGAGAGAGGCTATTGTACAAAGCCTCCTTAAAATACAAAGTGTAAGAAGGCATCCTGACCCTCCATTGCATTTTAATCAAGATCATCTGCATTTAATTTCCCACGAGTGTTTTAAGGAGGCAGTTAACAACAGAAGGGTAAATTAGACAAATTGCCACTATAATAATTTGAATTTTTTTTAATAATAGCACCTAATTCATCTCTCATTTATGGACAGTTACTTAATCATAATCAAAAGGAATTCACAAAATTAGAAACACACACAAAAATCAAAACCTCTGTAAAACAAAAAACAGAGCATCAAAGAGAACGAAGCAAATAACAGTCGATCAAACAAGGATTATGGCTCCAAAACGCAAATCAAGTAAGTAAATGTTCATATTATGATTTTCATTTTGCTCGTATAACAAAACAATCAACTGATAAAAACCCTAAAAAAACGTAACAGGAGAAGGAAGGGAAAGAAGAAGCAAAATGAATAATGACAGGCCATCGAAGGGGACCATTGCAGGTATGTTTTAGATCGTGTGTATGAAATTATTGAAGGCGTTTTTTGATGATTTGAAAGATGAACATTTGGATCTGATAATGTTTTTTATGGAATTATAAAAGGCGTTTTAGATGTTAAGATAAAGGCTTTTTATCTGATTATTGATGCATGAGATGATTTGATGATTTATGTGTTTTAAAGTAGGACAAATGTGATTATAAAGGGTTTTTATAAGTTTATAAAGGCGTTTTAGGTATATTACAGATGGATATGATGTTTTAGGTTATTCATTGTTTGAAAATTTGGGCGAATGTGATCGTAAAGGCGTTTTAAGTAATTATGAATGCGTTTTACTAGTTTTACTGATGAATATGATGTTTTGGTGATCTATAGTGGTAGATGCGTTTTGAACTTTTAGTAGAGGCGTTTTATGAATTTATTGATGCATTAGATGATTTTTGTGTTTGGAAGTTGGACGAATGTTACTGATGGATATGATTAAATAGGCGTTTTAGTTAATTATGAATTCGTTTTACTAATGTTACTGATGAACAAACGATACGGCCATGATCCAAAGAAGGTGGGTGTTGATACAAGTAGACAAAATGAAAACTTGACTAAAAAACATGTACGTACTACATTTCGATAAAACGCATTTGTTATACTTAAAACGCATTTGTTTATCCATAAAACGCATGTATTGATTTTTTGACAGGGTGTAAATGTTGAAGATGCTACATCAAACATGCTTGATGAGAATGTAGCAGGGGACATGTTATTGATGAAATTGTTGGAGACAATATATCAAATAGGGTTAACGAGAATGTTGCAGGGGATAAATCAAGGTTGGTTGCTGAGAATGTTGCAAAGGATAATGTTGTTGCAGAAGTATTTCAAGATGAAGATATAAGTGATACAGTAATTGCTATGTTACAAACAATAGAGCCAGGAGTGTACGGTGTAAAAGTTTTAAGATTGATAAATTTGTTAATTTTGCATCTTTACATTGTTGAATGTTACAATGTTAGACATGAAGTTCTCTTTTGGTATTCAAAATGCATGTTTCATTTGATGTTTTACATGAAAGCATGTTAAAACGCATTCAATAAATACTAAAACGCATTTGATATATGGAAATCTATTTAACATGTGATATAAAACCAAAACATAAAACACATTTAATATCTCTTAAAACGCACGTACATTATTATTAATGCCACATTTTACATCATGAAAACAAACAACACAAACACTACTTAAAACAAATGATAATAAAGTAGCAGAAAAAGAACATAGACACAAAGACATTAAGAAGGCTAGAAGGTTTAAAGTGATTTGAGAAACTTGATCTTCATTTCCATTGAGCACCTTAAAAGAGCTATGGATTTAGTAAGCTCTTCAACAAGATTCATATCTCTTTGTTTTGAATCAATCATGAACATCAATGCCAATTCATGAAGACTATAATTTGGCATCGTCTTGAGAATGTTACAAACGCATTTCTTAATACTTAAAACGCATTTCTTAATACTTAAAACGCATGTATTGATTTTTTGACAGGGTGTAAATGTTGAAGACTATAATTTGGCATCATCTTGAGAATGTTACAAACTTCATCTTTTCTAGATATGCCTTCGTGGATATTGTTCAAATCATTCATCAAAACACTATCCGAATAATGATTTGTTCCTCAATCCTCTTAATAAAAAGAGATCTTGCAGAGGATGATGATGAAGAAGACATTGTTAGTGTAAATTATGTTTGTGGTGTAAAATCAGAATGTACATATTGATGATAATATAGGAAAAATAATATACCACATGACAAAATAGAATCATATGTGTTACTATTCCACTAGTTGTATTATTTGTGAAAAAAATCAGTAAAACGCATCTTGTAATAAGGTAAAACGCATGTGTCAATATCAAAATGATCATTGGTGGGGACAAACACTAAATTACATCCTGTACGAATTGAAGGTCTTTTCTTTTGTTTAACTTTTTTATTGTCATTCTATGAACTAACTTTATATGGCTTCTCACCCTCTTTGTAACATACAAAATATTTGATATGAAGAACATTTTGATGAACATATTGTGTACTCTTCCTAGCAGTAAACCCAGAAGCCTTTGCATAACGCTGATAAAACTCAACAGCATGTTCTATACTTGGAAAAACCATACCAAGTTCTGGTTTCATTGAAGATGCAACAGCAGGTTTGTATGTTGGAGTTTCATCATCAATCGAAACATCTTTGTTAGATAGATCTGTCATAAAACACATTAAATATCATCAATGGAAGCTCACATGAACATTAAAAAATGATCTGTCTAACAATCTCAAAAAACGCATGTTAAATACACCATAAAACGCCATTTGTTTGTACCCAAATACAAACCACACTATAACCTCAAAACGCATGTTAAAAATACAATAAAACGCATGTTATATATTATCAGCTACATTAAACAACACATATATCAAAAAACGCATGTTAAAAAAAAATCCTAAAACGCAAATTGTTTATAATAACACCAACAATTACCTTGCATCCTTCTGTCATCAACCATGAAATCAAACCTCTCACAACTATGTTCATCAGTATTGTTAACATCTTCATGTATAATATCTACACACAAACAATTAAACAGTTATCGATCAAACCTCTGTTCATCTCGTTCATCAATTAAACAGTTATGATAATCAAAAAAGTAAAAACTAACCTTCAAAATTCAGATTATAAGGATTGACAACATCATCTTCGTCTTCATTTACGATTTCAGGTTCGTTGTTTAGATCTGATAAACAATTAAAATCAAAATAAGCTTGCGATTAAGTAAAGTTATAAAAACAGAGTACGTACCAAACATGATGAACTCTGCAAATTGATTGTGATATCGATGAAGAAATTTTGAACGATAGAGACAGAATGTGATTATAGTTTTGATTAAGGTATGAATTGATGAAGAAAATCGTGCAAATCAGTTATGAAAAATCTAATTATGATGAAATGATAAAACAAGGATTTGTGAAATCAAAATTTTGAATGTGATTTATTGATCGATGTAAATGTCAAAACTACCCCTGTATTCAGTTGTTATGAGATAACAGACATGATCCACGTGGCAACAAGTTGTGGCTTTCTACACTTTGTAGGTTAAGGGTACTTTGTACCCAATACTTTCTCAAGTCCAATAAATACATCATTTATGTTTTTATCATATCACCTCCAACATTTACACTTGGCCCCCACCACTTTCACATAATTCCTAAACCACCCATCAAAATATTATCTTCATCCCACAGTTTCCTCGTACGGCAGCCCGCGCCTCCACGACGTTCTTAAAAATATTCAAAACCTGCCGTTGTTCAATTAACCAACAAACAAACCAACCATTATTATTATTATTATTATTATTATTTATTTTATTATTATTTTACTTGTTTTGTTTCTTTTTTATGAATCCAGCAACAGCCACGACAGGCTTTCTTTCCTTCCTCAATAGCTTTCTTTTTCAGCTCCTTATTATTATTTATTTTGCTTCCAATATTTTCTTTAATTTTTTAGGGCTAATATTCATTCATCCATCCTTTTCTTATTCTTCTTCTTCTTGTTGTAATTCACACTTTTCAACAGTAGATACAACATCACCATTCACCATAGATTGCACCCTAAAACCCACTTAATATTTTATCCTTTTATTCCTATTTTATTTATTTCTTTAATATCAAGAAATCATTTGGGTCACTTGTTTCGATTGAGATTTTGTATTCCCTATTTGGGTTTTGGATTCCCTTTAAGAAAGTTGCTAACTTTTTTAATTTCGTGTTTTGGATTGGTTAATCTTGACCTATTTATCTGAATTTGTATTAGGGTTAGGGTTTAAAGATTTTTATTTTTTTTAATTGTGAAAGATGTTGAGGGCAATCAGGTATTGACATTGGGTGGATTTTGAAGGGTTTTTTGTATTGGATTGGATTGGATTGGATTGAAGAGTGTGGTGGGACAATGATTTCCGCTTCGCCACATTCGATAGCCCGGAGTTCGTTAGAGGAGATGCTCGATTCCCTTCGTCGTAGAGACGAAGGGGAGCATTCGAAGGACTTGCCGCCTGCGTTGCCGTCAAGGCCGACTTCTAAGGCTCGCCTGCCTAAGCGGTTGATTCAGGCAAAGCTTGCTATGGAACATGCAGTGTCTTATGATGCTAGTAGGAACAAGAAACATGAGGTTAAATGTGTTACGGGTGGTAATGGTCGTAAATTTGGCGAAAAGAAAGACGCTGCAGCAGCTGCTGGTGAACAAAGATTGATGGAGAACGGTGGCGCCACTCTTGCGACTACACCGGAGACTGAATGGAATCACATTATTGATTATTTCGTTAAACATGTAAAAATAAAAAAAAATAAAAAAACTTTTTTTTACATGAATTCACAAGTTTCGAGTTTCTGATGTGTGGATTTGTTTGGTTCAGAATCTTGTAGTGTGGTGGAAGCCTCCACAAAAGGATCTATGGGAATTAGTAAAGATCAAAGCAACCATGGGTGAAGAAGCGTCTGTTATGCTTTCCGATGGAAGTGTGAGTCTAATCGTCCGTTAGCATTTAGAATTTAGAAATATCCAATCTTGTCAAAAACTGCACTTTCGATGCTAATTTACTTCCGTTGCTGTTTCTAGGCCTTTACTATATCTACAGGAGAGCTCTTACCTGCAAATACAGAAAATCTTGATGTTGTAGATGATCTTGTTGAACTTTGTTATTTAAACGAGCCATCGGTTCTTCATAATCTTAAGTATAGATACAGCCGTGATGTAATTTATGTATGTATTTCATATACCTGTTATTATGTTATCTTGTTGTGGTTAGTTATGTTGCTTAGATTTTGGTTTGTTTCTGCAGACTAAGGCGGGGCATGTTTTATTAGCGATAAATCCCTTGAAAGAAGTCAAAATATATGGAAATGATTTTGTCACGGCTTATAAAGAGAAGACTTTGAATAAGCCGCATGTATATGCTATGGCTGATGCTGCATACCATGATATGGTGAAAGGTGTGTTGCAGACATATTAAGGAATTTTAAGTGAGTTGTTTGATCTAAATGTTAATACTTCTTTCGTAATAATCATTGCAGGCGGTGGAAATCAATCTATAATTATCAGGTTAGTTAATTCTTTTATCTGAGCGTGTTTGCATGTTTTGAAAGTGATTATGTGAGACACTAAATAGCTAGAATAAGTAACTGTAATAAAACCTGTTGTAGGAGACTGATTATCACTTATAAACCGTACACAAAGTTTAAAAGAACGGAAACGAGCCTCGAGGCGTTTTCCTTTCGCCTCATGAGGCGTAAGCTTGAGGCGCAGTCAAAAAATAAATATAAAATTATGTGTATGTAAAAAATAAAATACTTGACCTAGAAAAGTCTAAAACATAAAAAACACACATCAAAAATAAAATAATTGACCCAAAAAGTCTAAAACACCAAAAAAGCACATCAAAAACACCCTAAACCACCCGAGGCGCACCTAAGGCGCACAATTTCTTAGCGCCTCAACCCTTAGAGGCGTATGTACAATCTGAACCCCATGAGGCGCGCCTCAGACTCGTTTTCTTAGAGTTTCGCCTCGAGGCGTACGCCTCACCCGTTTTTTTAAACCATGACCGTGCATTCAAACATTCCCCTTTATGTCTCACTTTTACTTATTGACATATATGTATAGTGGCGAAAGTGGATCCGGGAAGACCGAAACATCAAAATTTGCAATGCAATATCTGGCATCAGTTGGAAGCCAGAATGATAAGATAAAAACCAAATTAGATCAAGCCAACTGTATACTCGAAGCCTTTGGGAATGCAAAAACATCCAAAAATTTGAATTCCAGCCGATTTGTGAGTTCTATTCCTAGTTGTTTATTGCTGTTGTTATTGTTATTCTTGTTGCCGTTGTTTTGTTATTGAAAGTAACATATTTTATTGAAAATGAAAACGATGAAAACAAGTAAAATAGAACTTCTAAACTTACCTATTTGGAGTTTTCTTGGTGCAGGGGAAATTAATTGATATTAGTTATAATGCAGAGGGGATAATAAGCGGTGCTTCTTTTCAAACACGTAAGCGTGAAACAAACAGTTTGATTTATGTTCGTTTATAAAGTAGTTTATATGACATGCTGACTTGGTTACTGTTTTTTATATTTTCATGTGAAACATCAACAGTTCTTCTTGAAAAGGTACTTTTTTGAATATTAAATTTTATTTTTGAATTTGACGTTTTGATCTCGTTTTATTGTGTTTGATTCTTGAAGTAAGTTTATTCTATGTAGTCAAGGGTATCACGGTTACGTCGTGGAGAACGGTCGTACCATGTATTCTATCAGATCTGTGCTGGGGCACCACCTATTCTTAAAGGTAGATATAATTACTTCGTATTATTGTAAAATGCTCAAGCATTGTTCTCAATATAATTTTCTTTAACATTTACAGATATGCTGAATTTAAAAATGGCGAGCGAGTACAAGTTTCTTAATCAGAGTGGATGCTTGAAAATCAAGGGTGTTGATGATGGCCACAACTTCATAATGCTAGTGGTAATTTTTAACGTTTAATCTCTGTCATAGTTGCAAAAGTCGTCCGAGTTGACCGATTACTCGCCGAGTACTCGCTACAGGGTGGGTCACCGAGTATAGCCAAGTTGGCTGAATACTCCGAGTACTCGCAACTCCCTAGTCGGCCGGGTTGGTAGCGCCTAACGAGTTCTGCGACCATATTTATTATCTGGAAACCTCATGGCTAATTGTTAGATTTTTAACAAGAGAAATGATTATTTAACTAGGATATATTTCAAGCAGGACGCCTTTGATACATTTGGGATTCCTCATGAGGTTCAAGAAAGTGTATTTGAATTGGTTGCTGCAATTTTATGGCTCGGGAATATATCTTTTGGAGTAATTGATAAAGAAGAACATGTTGTGCCTGTAGCTGATGAAGGTACTTATCTGATTATTTACACAAATAGCATTACGTAGTCTTCACTCATTACATAAGATCAATCGTTACTGTTGAATCAATGCCTTTTTTCATGTGTTTTATGTGTATTTGAAGCTAGTCGAAGTGCTGCTAGGTTAATGGGCTGCAAGATGGATGACCTCATAGAGCTCCTATCTACCAACAGAATCAACAACACGACCACGCCATTGGCATTACGACAGGTACATCAAGACCATGTTTTTACAAATAGTTAAATCTAAAAGCTTGTAACATGACTATAAATTTTTTTTTTAAATTTAGGCAACAGTAAAAAGAGATGCCTTGGCAAAGTTTATTTACGAGAGCTTGTTTAATTGGCTTGTGGAAGAAATTAATACGTCACTCAAAGGAGACAAACAACATGCTCGACACACCATAAGCATTATAGATATTTATGGATTTGAGTCATTCCAGGTGCACAATTTATGTTTTGATAAAGAAACATAGCCATCTTTGGTACGGCTGTATCCTGTCATACTAAAGTGTCTTCATTTTCAGAAAAATAGCTTTCCACAGTTGTTTATAAACTATGCCGATCAGAAATTGCAACAACACTTCGTTCGCCATCTTTGTGAGCTTGAACAAGAGGTATATATATGTGATGATACTAGTTGTAGCCTATTTTATTTTATGCAATCTTATGGTTAGCTTTTTCTGTAAAGGATCGGATGACATTAAGGGGTGTTTGGGATTGATTATTCAAAACAGATTATGCGTTTTGGAAAAGCAGGGGTGGAGCTGCTTATAGATTATTGCGTTTTGGTAGCCTAAAAAACTGATTATCAGCGTTTTCAAAACGCAATCCAAAACACTAAAAACTGATTATCTGTGTTTTCAAAACGCAATAATCTAAAAATCAGATTCAAAACCCAATCCCAAACACCCTCTAAACACCCACAAATTTTTACTTTTGTCCTATGTGAGTTAGTCATTGATCCAAAAACCGTCCTTGGCGTTTCATTTATGTTATTTTTTGTCCCACTTTGGTAACCTCATGGTATGATAAATTTTTGACATGGCGGTTACATGCTGATGTGGCGCTTAAGTATAATTTTTTCTTGTCCCTTTTGGTCACTTCACCTTCATTTTTGTGTAATATTAGCTGATTTTTACTAATCATTGTTTATGTCAGTTTTTGTTTCTCTGTTCATTATTTTACAATTATTTTGCAATTAAACTGACAGTTGTACATATAAATATATCATATCTATACAAATTTTGCACAAAAATAAATATTTTTAAGGTTGTATTGAGTTCATGTTAGTCTCGAAAGATATTGAATGTGGCTAGTCTGATTGTCAGAAATATGACTTGGATGGAATTCACTGGAAAAACGTAGAGTGCGAAGACAACCAAGAGTGTTTGGATCTATTTGAGCAGGTATTAGTTTTGATGACAGGAGATAGTTTAATTTAATTTTATTTTGTCTGTATATTGTCGTTACTTTTAAAATGTGTTCATTTTTTAATTTACATAGTTTGCTATTTACAGAAACCGATGGGGCTAATATCAATACTCGATGAGGGTTCAAATTCCTCCAAAGCTACAGACGAGACATTTACCGACAAAATTAAACAACACCTGAGTTCTAATTCACGCTTTAGATGTGAAAAGGGAACTTTTCGGATTCACCATTATGCGGGAGAGGTTCGATATTGCTACTATAGTCATGAACTTGTTTGATAATTACGTTCGTGTGTTTTATGTTTTTGTGACTAAGTGATGCAATGTGTGCAGGTTCTGTATGATGCTTCAGGGTTGTTGGAACAGAACAGCGATAAATTACAATTTGATATTATCCAACTTTTGTCGTCTTGTAAAAAACCGTTGAACCATTTGGCATCTGATCTGGTGAAGCAGGACCAAACAACCAGTCAAAGTGTCTTCGTAAAGTTCAAGGTAAAGTTCTTCCGAACGTTGAGATTATAGGTGGCAAAATGGGTGGGTCGGGTAACATGTTAAATGCATTGGGTTGAGTCACCAATACTTTTTTGTATTAATTTCGTACATATTCTTTAAAGTCCATAATTTCATCAAATCATATTTACTGTAAGTTCATCATCATCATCATCATACTCAGTTAATCCTACCTATAGCAAAACTAAGTTAGGGTCTGAGGAGGGTAAGATGTAGACAGCCTTACCTCTACACTTAGCAATCGGGACAAACCCGATCGGTGCATGTACCCCTTTGTCTTTTGGCTATCAACGCCACCACATGATGCATGATTAACCGTGTGTCATTTTTAACGTTATTTTCACGAAATTAGTAAAATAACGTTAAAACTAGTGCAACTTTAATTTTGCCCCCGAGGGCCACACATACATATATACATTATATGCGCACACCGTAAGTGGGGCGTTGTAATTTCATTATGTGAATCTATAATATTTATTACATATGTTAATGATAAGTATTTTATTGATGTGCGTAGGATCATCTATTTAAAATAATTCAGCAGTTGGACAACTCAAAGCAACATTTCATTCGATGCATCAAACCAAATACCAAACAATTTCCTGGAAATTTTGAAAATGGTATCGTTTGGGAACAACTTAAATGCAGCCAAGTTATGGATATATTGCAAATATCAAGATCAAGATACCCGATAAGCTTCACACATCAAGAATTCGCTACTCGGTAAAGAATAAAACTCAATAATTTATTATCGTTTTCTTATTATACTTCTTTTAATCTTTTGATAATTACCAGGTTTGGATGCCTTTTGTCAGACAATCTTATTTCTATGGATTCATTGAGTACATCAGTTGCTATTCTTCAGCAGCATAGTGTCCCCACTCAAACATATCAAGTCGGATCTACAAAACTATTTTTCCAAGCACAGGTGAGCGTTTGAGGTGTTTCGTGTTTGTGTTTTGAAAGTGATTTTGTGATATTGAAATCATATGGGGTGAGGTTCCTGTACAAAGGCCATATTTCGTGAGAAGTGTACAACAAACAACAATAACCATACCCAGTAAATCCCACAAATAGATTTCGTGAGAAGTGTGAGAAGGATTAAAAATTGATATGTAGGCATCATTTTTTGAACTTAGTCATGATGTTTTGGATTGTTTTGCCTAGAAAAACATCAAAAATAACAATTAAAAACCGAAAACAATGTATTTTAGGCTTAAAACTTAAAACACCATGCTAAGAACATTAAGCACTGTGTTTTAAGTGTTAAGTAGTGTGTTTTAGTTGTTTTTTAAATTTAATGACTATAATACATTGCACTGTGTTTTATATTGTTGTGTTTGGTGTTTTTCAAGTTACTTAAAACATCATTCCTAAATCCAAAACATGATGCCTACATGCCAATTCTAAAGAATCAGAAGTAGTTGATCCTATAAGAATGTGAACAAGAGTCTTGCTTTTGAGGTTTATTATCGAGTGTTTTGACAAATTCGGTTGACTTTTATTTTATTTTTTTCAAAAAGGACTTTTTGGGTATAATAGGATTGAAAGACTCTTCTAAGTTATTTTAAAAGAAGGGGCAAATATGTTATTTAATCAGTTTACTGCAGCTATGAAACTTATTTAAAAGAAAAAATTCTTTGACCCCTAATTAATTGATTATCCGAAGATAATCAAAAGCACAAATTCTCTACCTAAACATTGAAAATTGATTATTGCGACATGATCAAGGCGCTAGGCGGGAGTAAAAATCGGAAATAAGCCCTAGTCGCTGATCTAGGCGTTTGGCCATTAGGCGTCCATTAGTCAGGTCTAGGCGGTGCTAGGCGGTGTTTTTTTTATTTTTATTTTTTAAATTTCTAAGTATTTCTAAGTATTATGTGTATATATCTTAACATATTTTCAAAAAACACCTAAATTTGTGTGTGTACATATAAAATACGTATAAAAATACCAAAATGCCTGAGTCCGCCTAATTTTCGCCTAGTCACGACTAGTCCCTAGGCTGGACCTCACCGCCTAGCGCCTAGCGCCTTTTGCAACCTTGGACATGATGTAGTAATAGTCAGATAATCAATTCCAAAACACAATCCCTTCCCAAAATAATAATAATAGTAGAATTGAAAATATAAAACATATCAGTAATGTTGTATGTTGTTTTATTGGTGGGCATAGGTTGATGTATTGGAGAATTTGAGACAAGAAGTTCTAAAAGGTACACACGAGGTGGAAAACGGTTTCCTTGGCAGCCAACTTCTTCCCGAATCTGAGGAATGGAAGTTTGGGGTTGTGACATTGCAGTCATGTAAGAATCCACTCATCACTTTAGTTCCTTCTTAGATATTAACTTGATTCGTTCATTGCAAAAATACGGTTCAGTTTGGCAGAGAATTGAAATTGAGACTGTTTTCTTGCAGTCGTTCGTGGTGAAAATGCAAGACGGGAGTTTATGGTTCTAAAGAAACAGAATCAGGGATTGCACCAACTTTACTTGATGAGCATTTGGCAACAATTGTACATTTACAATCAGGTTGATACTAATAATCACATGTTTTAATATGAACCTGTTTTGACCTAATATCTAACACTTGAAACTTTATTCTTCTACATTTAACACGGTTAGCGTCGACACTTTTAACCATTCATCCTTACTTTTAACAGTGGTTCGTGGGTGGTTGGCTCGAAAGTATTTCAATCACATGCAGAGATGGAAAGAGTCAGCCATCGACAGTTCAAGAAGCAGGCGACGGTCTTACAGTAAAAATTCAGAATTGAAGGTACCCTTAAACCCTATCTTAAAAAAACATGCCGATGTTGTTTTTGGTATCCAATTTAAGAATTTTTTTTTTTTTTTTTTTTTTTTGTTAGGGCTCTTCACAAGATAATATACAAGTTCTACCACAAAATGTTGAAGAGTTGCAGAAACGAGTAGCAAAGGCAGAATCATTATTGAGAGAAAGAGATCTGGAAAATACGGCTTTACGGGAACAAGTACGACAATTTGAAATACGGATGTCAGAATATGAAAACAAAACGAAGGCTGTTGAGGAGATGTGGCAAAGCCAGATGGCATCTTTACAAGTGAGTTTTTACAATTTTTTTTACTTTAGATTTGGGCCAAATACTTTTTTGTATGTAAGTTATACATGTTTAATAATAAGAGTTAATTACATAAATAGTCCACGTGGTTTCTTAAAAGCGTAAAACCGCCATTTTGAAATATATAACAGAATACTTGATATAACATTTTTGTTGCTGCAGATGAGTCTTGCTGCAGCCAAGAAAACGCTTAGTTCAGGCATTTCTGATGGGCAAATTGGAAGACCAGATGGGTCAGTGTCGCCCAATTATTATGATTCTGAAGACATATCAGGAATTCCCAACTCCTGTACAAATGACACCTCTTAGATCTGGACATTACAGACGGGAAAACGGTATTCTTTCCAACACGGTTGATTACTTAGCTAAAGAATTTGAGCAAAGAAAACAGACTTTTGATAACGATGCTAAAGCTGTTATCAATGCGACTCCTGGACGCCCACCTTCTTCAAAACAGATTGAAGATTATAAAAGTTTAAAAAAGAAATTTGAGATATGGAAAAAAAGAGTACAAGCATCGGTTACGAGAGGCCAAAACGACACTTGTAAATGGCGAAAGTGGCGGTGGTGGCGCTAGTGCTAGTGCTAGTGCTGGTGGTGATAGGCGGGGGAGAACCTGGTGGGGGAAGTTAAGTAAGAGAGGGAAAGAAAGAGTAGTGTGAAGTTACTAATTCGCCCCTAAGCATATGACATATATATTTTTCAAGATAACTGTTAAAGTTGGGTTGCAACCGGCCATGTGATGTTGGACCATTTTTGTGGCGTTGGTCGAGGCGTGGAGTTGTTTGCACTGACTACGGCTCGTATGTGCGGGTTAACATTAACGAAGCGAGCGGTTGGTGCGGCCCGTTTTGTGTATAAAGTAGGTCTCTTGAGTGTGTTGTTGTCCAAATTTTGTATTATATGGAACAGACTACTTATATGGTGTTTGTTTTTAAAGTTACAAAAACCTAAGTTTGTCCATATCATATTTAATGTCACAACTACAGATTAATATTAATTGTATATTAATATTAATTCATACAGTTATCTGATTCATGCAAACCCTAGCAGTAGCCAGTCCACCTTGTGTTCAGTTTTCAATTTAAGCAACCGTGTTTTTTCCAGCGATTGATCATGACTAGCAAATGCTGTCAAATTCTCGTAGAATTGAGTTACAAGCACAGCTATCAGTGGTGCAATCGAAGCTGATTAGACAGGACTTAGGAGGATGTGATTAACGATGAGAAACGAGTGATAGTTGGAACCTACAGCAGAGCTCCACCATTGGTAATATCCGAAGAGGAATTGGATCGTGTGTTTGAGAACATGTTTTTGGATGAATAAGATATCTAGCTAGGAGTTGAACGGGTCGGTTTTTTCTAGTTGTGTTACATTATGATGGGGTAGTTTTGTCATTTCAAACGCTAGGTTTAGATTTTAATGTTACACTCGTGTTGTGATGCTGAGCGGAAGCAAAAAAAAAGTGAAAACAAAACACTATTTTAGATGGAAGTATTTACACGTTTTTCTCATACAACTTGTATTTTACAAGAACAAACTAAGCAAAAGTCTTGAGTTGCCTGCAAGCCCCAACGGGTCAAAAAATGGACCGTTGGGTAGAGGTTGTTACCATATTCGATACCCTCAAGCTTGTTAATACGAAAGGAAAGTCACACTTAAAGGAAAATCACTAAGGTTAGTCCTTAGCCGACAGTCAATGTCTATTTTAAAAAAAAGATTGGTAAAAAATTTCTGACCTGAACTTTGACCCTTTGTGTTGACCAAAAAAGAAAAAAAGAGAATGCGGTGAACGTGGATCGAACACGTGACCTTCAGATCTTCAGTCTGACGCTCTCCCAACTGAGCTATCCCCGCAACATATCTATACATACCAAAAGTTTTTATATAATTTGTGGATTAGCTTTTAAACTCTGGTAAACATATTTTTTTACTAGTTCCTTTTGTGAGTAGTTAGTAGTTACTCTGTTGGTTCGTGATGCTCTCAATTTAAAAGGTTTTCTTAAAACTGAATACTTACTATTTGACTTGATTTCATATTATAATTAATAATTCCAGTCTGTTGTTTGTGTGTTGCCAACAAGCCAAATGTATACAAGTATACAACTACTTGATCTATTAAAAAAAGGAGCAAATTGTTTGGAATAAGATTGACTGATTCAAATTTTTTAAACTTCCTACTTTGACTCGTGTTATTTTTGTTAAAACCCACTCTGACCCAAATCAAAATAATCATTTTTATTTAAAACGGCTCGTTCTGACTTGAACCCATTATCTCGTCCGATCACCCTATTTTACCACGTATAACGTCAAGATTATTTCTGGATTTGATAGTTTTGTTAACATCTTACATAGATTTAACTTACTTTAAAGATCACTCAAGTTTATATTAATTTCATGTTTTATTTATACAATATTTGAAAAAAAAAAATAACATAAGTAAATCACACATTATTGATCTGCACAAAGTATTTGAGTCTTCACAAGATTCAAAGGCAATAATGTTCTGAAGTATATATTCTTATTTGAATTTTGCTACAAATGAAAATAGTCAAAAAGTCTAGTAATACGTGTAGTAGTTTAAAACATAAGAATAAAAAAAAATTGAATACACCATCTTATATACTATAAATTTTTTTTCCCTATTTTATCTGCTAGCTCATGCAAATTTAATCCAAAACAATTGGATCGACCAACCATCCTTATTTTCAAAACATTGATTATAACTTATAACATGTGTTACAAACTTACGCCCATGTTGACTAATAGGATGTTATAGATAGGATGTTAGTCGGCGTTACACACCGCCTCAAAGGAGCTTGATTATTGAAACTAGCTACGTGACAAGTTTAGACTATCCGTTGTGGGCTGCAAGCGAGCAGGCGCAAGCCACCGACTTCACTCTCAAGTAACCTAGTCACTTGATCCCGTTGTGACTAAGGTAAGCACCGGCGCGACCAAAGCTCACTTTCTCCCGTTAACGCACGAGACCACCATTGTCTGTGCTCGCGCCGCAGCTATTCGCGTGAGGCTGTTGTGGCTGGGGGTGAGCACAAGGATCGTGCGCGCCTGCTCGCTCAGAGTCCACATGAAGACAATCTTAAACAAATAGATTTTTTTTTAATTTAAATAATAATGTATAGTAAAACCATTACACACTCTACTAAAAAAAGTAAGCAAGAGCACAT